>JANHFK010005899.1:38410-52856 GCA_036250565.1 Sibynophis collaris
GCAAAATCTCCATTCCCACCCCACTCTGGGGCCAGCCAGAGGTAGTATTTGCCGGTTCTCCAAACTACTCAAAATTTCCACTACTGGTTTTCTAGAACTGGTCAGAACCTGCTGGATTTCACCCCTGATCCATAGGAATCCCAGTCATGTGTGAATGTGGAACATTCTGTTTGGGACATTATTCCTTGAACCCCTTTATTGAGGTTTGAAATACTATTGGTTTGTTCTTTCACTTTATTAAAGTGAAGGATTTATATTTAAGGATAGGATGTTCAGTCTGCTTCTTTTCGTAGAGGAGAGGGTTCTGTCCAATATGCATTTCTGAACAAGGTGTGCATACATGGGAAATATATGAGTTATGGACCATTAACATAAGGTGCAAAAGAGAGCTTTTGAGGTTTTAAATCCTTTCTCTTGCTAATTTCTTCCTTGCTACACTGCAAAAAAAAATCCT
This sequence comes from Sibynophis collaris, assembly GCA_036250565.1. Taxonomy (NCBI): domain Eukaryota; kingdom Metazoa; phylum Chordata; class Lepidosauria; order Squamata; family Sibynophiidae; genus Sibynophis; species Sibynophis collaris. The sequence goes on from JANHFK010005899.1 coordinate 38,865, forward strand.
TAAAAAAAATCAGGTGGAGGATCTCTATGTTCCTTTGCCCTATTAACACTTACACTTTTGACTTCTTATGACTTTTTTGCAGTGTTTTTTGCAGTGAGTCAGCTGTCAGATCTTTATAAACTGAATTGATCTGAACTGATCACTAACAAATATTGCCTTGTATATATACAGTATGTATGGGTGTGTAGGGATATAAGAGCCAAGGTGGCACAATGGTTAGAATACAGTTTTGCAGGCTAATTCTGCCAACTGCCAGGAGTTCAATTCCAACTCAAGATTGGTTCAGCTTTCCATCTTTCCGAGGTGGGTAAAATTAGGACCTAGGTTGTTGGTGCCAATATGCTGACTCTGTAAACTGCTTAGAGAGGGCTGTAAAGCACTAGTGGTATATAAGTCTAAGTGCTATTGCTACTGGTATATATCTACACATACACATCATTGATGGGTTGCTAGCGGTACGCAGCAGTTCGGGAGAACCGGTAGCACCGACGATCACCTGGTAGCAAACTGGTTTCTCCTGACGTTCAGATTGGCCCACCCACCCATCGGGGTTCCTTTTTTACCTTTATCTTCTCAGCTGATTAGTACAGCAGAGTGGATTGCCGCACGAATCAGCTGTGCTCTCCCCAGTAGAAATGCAAGTTTTTGAAAACTGTGCACGCATGCGCAGGGCATATTTGGCAATTGTGAAACAGGAAGCACGCACACAAAGTGTGCAATCAGCAAACTGGTAATAAAACCAGTGGCAACCCTCTACTGATACACATGCACAATCACTACACATATGCACACATACATACATACATAATAGATACACATATAAGTAAAATTCCACTTATTTGAACATTGCAAAATGTATATATGTAGGAACTGTCTGTCTGTCTGTCTATCATCTGTCTAACTCACACACAAAGACACAAAAAAACTTTTCTTGAGCAATACATATTATCATATATTGAACTGCCCAGTATAAACCTTGTATAGCCATTCTTACAAAAGTATAGATTAATGCATGGAGTGTGAGGATAGGACTAGCTGCTGTGAATCTTCTGCTTTTATCCATAAATATTATATGTTCGAACTGTGCAGCGCAATCCTGCACACGTTATTCTGAAATGAGTCCTATTGAGTACAATGAAATTTACCGCAGATAGAACTGCAACTTCAAATTCCCTATCTGAATTGTTCCTGAATGATAAATTGATCATGTGTTGTCTAATAGAGGAATGACAGCTTGCACTACCATTATAAAAGATAACAATAATTATGGGAGAGGGGGAAATTATGAATCCTGCTTCCAGACAAAGGAAATGAGGCACAAGATTAGCATAATGATAAAAGACTATTGCATGATAAAGCCATTTTTAGCCAAAGGAGAAAAAAACCCACACATTACAAATGCATACACATCAACAAAACCTCAGAGGAAAAAATCCTATACTGCTGGGGCCTCCAATGTTGCATCATTGTCCTTGAAGATTTATCTTTTGATATACATCAGGCTCCTTGCACAAATGACTTTTTTGGCATTGACATAAAACAAGATACCAGTGTTTGGAATATTTTCCTTCTCCAGAATGGCCCTGCCCCCTCCCCCCAAGGTCCTAAATACCTTTTTTTAAAATAAAAATAATAGGAAGCTACAACTTCTGGATATATGGATAGCAATATATTCCCCATGTTCAGGAAAAAGAAAAAGACAAGCAGATTTTGTATTGTATGGGGAAGGGGTAGGATTCACCCTGGTAAATCAGTGTTCTATAATTGATTATGGCAGCCATTTAATGAATGGTTAAGCTTCCTGATAAAGAGTTAGTTTGGAAGAGCGCCCAAGTAGGATCTCTACATTTCAAATCGGCCCACCTGTCCCAAATAGGGGAGATCTCCCACTGTGGGATGGTCACAACAGTGGTCCCCTGCTTCAAAATGGTAGATTTAACCAGGTGATTAAAATCCCACTCCTTTTTAAAGTGTGCTATGTGCATTGTCCATATACAAAATGGCCTGCTTACAATTATCATTTTGAAGTTAGAGGCCATCAATGTGGATGCCACTGTATAGCTGGGAATGTGCTAAAAAGAAGAGATATTTGAGGATTAAGAATCCCAGGAGGATATTGGTTTACATTGGAATGCAAATTTGGTCCAATTCATATTTATTATGCAAATTGGAATGTATTGAATATCCTTAAATGCATATTTTTTTACAAATAAACAAGAGAGAGATGAACAAGAGAGTTTATGTAAATGTGTATAAAATGCATTTATTAAAAAATGTCTAGTAGTGTCCTGAAAATGTGTATCCTAGGAAAAATACCCATGAAATTGAATACAATTCTTCTTTAAAAAACTCATAAGTTGATCTGTGGTAGCAGGACAGAATGAACTCTAAGGTGGGAAATAAAGAAAACCCACACACATTTGTAATGTGCTCGTTTACAAGCTAACATATGAAAACAAAGAGATAATTTCTTTATTTCTACAGGTTTGGTTTTGTTTTTTGAAAATTTCCTCTTTTTTTGCTACTACAGTAGAGAGGCTGTAATTAGAAATAATGGAAATGGATAAAAAGTTAATAGAATGGAATGGAATAGAACTGGAAGGGACATTGGAGGTCTTCTAGTCCAGCCCCTGCTCAAGCAAGAGAACCTATATCATAACATTTCAGAAAAGTAGCTGTCCTGTATCTTCTTAAAAACATACAGCGATGATGTACCCACAACTTCTGAAGGTAGGATGTTCTATTGGTTAATTGTTCTCACTATTAGGATGTTTCTCCTTAATTCCAGGATTCCATCTCTCTAAGATTAGTTTCTTGTCCTGGAAAATAAAGTGACCCTCTTTTCTTTGTGACAAATACTGGAATACTGCTATCATGTCACTGTCAGGGTTCCAACCAATGCCCTAATTAGCACTCACCCCTAGTCCTTCTTTTTTCTAGATTAGCCAAATCCAAATTGCTCAAGCCTGTTAAGATCTTTTTGGATCCTGAGGTTGTCTTCTGGGGTGTTGGCTATTTTTTTCCAAATCCCCACTGCAATGTAGGGATCCAAGCCAAAACTACTGGATATGCAAGGAACAGCATGGGTATATTGAGAAGTAGTTAAAAGAGGAAAAGATGGAGTGCAAATAATAATAAAATGCCCAACAGAAATTGAGTTATTTGTTAAGAGTTGATGTGGAATGGAAATGAGTGAAATTCTGAAGGCCAACTCCCGCAAAAAGGGATCGGGAATGAAGGCAACTAAGATTCCATTTTTAACTTTCACAGTGGGCAATTAACCACAATCAGAGGACCCAAAAAATGCTGAAGAAAAAGCACATTATTCATCATTGAATGAAGAATAGCTAACAACATACCGGATTCTGGAGTTTGGGTGAGTAACCAAAAACCTAACTGAAGGAACAACAATTGTGGAGACAGCATAAGACCCACTTCTCACATTTGCTTTCTAAGTTGCACAGTCCACACATAGTAATTACAATCACTTCATTTTCACGTGGAAGCAACCAGCACTGATGTGTAAAACCCGTAAGTTACAACATCAGACAAACACTTGAAAATTAGTGCTTTTTTAATGACAATTTTGAAATTCTCACCTTGGGATATCTTTCCCACACATGCCTCCCAATGTGAAAATGAGATGGTAAAATTACTCCAGCAAATTTAGCTCTACATGCAAATCAAAGCCTGCTTGTGAAAACAGGGTTTCAAGAAGCCCATCTAATTTACTTTACTGTAATATATTTAGTTATTCGTTTACTTTTCAGTACTACACATTTACTAGTTGTGGGTTTTTTTCTGTTTTCCTATTTGAATAAGTATTAGTCTTAAATGTTGTATTGGCGGCAGACTAGGCCACCAAGATCTAAGTTGATAACTTCATGCAGCAAAATAATATTAAAACTTCTAATTGCTTGTCTGGATTTTTGTAACTCAAATCTAGTAGTCTGAGAATAGGTTTAAATGATTCTTTCTAATTGCAAGAACATGTCATTTATACATGTTTACAAAATTATTTTTTTCCACATTTCTTCACTCTTTCAAAGCCTTCAAAATAATTTCCCTTGCCTATTCTATTTTCCATGTCTATCTTGTGTATGTACTCACTAACAATTATCTGAAAGGGTCCAAAAGAAAGATTTCAACCACTAACCTTGAAAATCAAATTAAATTCTGACTGGAACCATGAAATGTATGTTTCACACAAGTATTGGATAAATATTTGTTTCTATTAAAATGGAGACATTCTATCTTGGATAGCAAAATATGACGTGTTTTATCTTTTAAAACATTTTCATTCAGGAGGCAATCTTTTTTGTCAACTCTCCTCTCTTATTTCCTCTTCCTTGAAAAGTTTAAAACTTTTCAATATTCTGAGTGTGAATATATACTATCACAGTGTGACAAACTTCTGGTTTGTTATTGGACAAGCAAATCCCATAGAGCAGGCATTCTGGGAGTTGAAGTCCACAAGTCATAAAGTTGCCAAAGTTGAAGACCCCTGCCTTAGAGTATCAGACAAATGGACCTCCTGCTAACAGAGCTGAATATATGGAATTACCATAGAGCTTCTCTCAATTAATTCTATTTGTGCAAAGGGCATGTTGAACTGAAGGTTGGCTGTTTGAGACCCAAGCACCACCTTCTTGTCCCAGTTCCTGCCAACCTAGCAGTTCGAAATCATGCAAATGCAAGTAGATAAATCGGTACCACTTCAATGCACCCTGACATATAGTCCCTGCATCCTGGCATTTAGCCATGCCAGCTATATGACCATGGAAAATGTCCTCAGACAATGCTGGCTCCCTTGACTAGGATACAGAGGTGAACACTGCTCTCTAGAATTAGACACAACTGGATGGGGAAACCTTCTGGTGAAAATGAGGCTTCACCTTTGTAATTCCACCAAGGGGTATTAGGGTTTGGGATTTGCTGGCAAGACACAAGCCAACATTGGGGGAGCACTGCCTTTGACTGGGAAAAGCAACAAAGTCTCCCCAAAGACTCCTAGCTTCTGCTTATCCCACAGTCTATATAATTGAGCAGATGCAAGAGAAAAGAGGGACACAACAGTAGCAGCAGCAACAACAATCTCTTTCTCTTGGAAACCCACCTGATTTCTTCTACCCTGTAGAGCCACCCTCTCTATAGTGAATATGGTGTGAAAACTATGAGGATAACGAAGTAAGCAATAAGTAACTAGTTTGGCTAGATTGACCCATTTGTTTTATTTGAAATTATGAGAATGTAATGTATAAATATCTATAGATTTGGCTTCATTGGTTTTAGAATGGAATTTATTACTAAAATCCTCCCTAAATGGAATGCTCTTTCTGATTCAGGAGCAACATAAAACTTATTAATTTTTGCATTTCTGGGTTTGAGACTAGGAAATCAAAAGAAACTTTTCTTTTCTTGATTCTAAGAGCTTGATTGAAGAGAAAAGCTTTGAGCAGAAGGTCTAAAGGCTCCTCAACTGGGCAAAATGAATGGTTCAAACTGGCCGGTGACACACAAACACTGATAAGCCTTTCTCTCAAGATCATTCAATTTCAGGCACATTTAATATCCTTTCTGTAATATTCTCCTCTTTCATACAGGATTATTTACCTTCTGCCCCTTTTTGTCTGGGTATTGAAAGCCAAAACTGTCTTCCCATTGGGATGATTTGCACATGTTTGTTGTTAAATAAAGCCCTTCCCATGCATGCCATTCAAACAAGTAGGGTGTTATGTATTGAGGCAGAGAAGCAGTAGTTTCCACTCCGGTCCGCCGCTGCCGCGGGGGACCCAGGTTTGAAGTGATTGGCTGAGAGCTCACCCAGCCTCCTGATTGGCTGGGAGAGACCTCAGCCCCTGATTGGTTAAAGAAGCCGGCCCGGGAGGTTTAAATAGGGCCGGCTTGCAGCATGTTGCTGCTGGTTGTTTGGTAACTTCTAATAAAGAGCTGAAGTCACTAGAGCTGTTTGCGTCTTCCTTACCGAGACTTAACATCACCTCTAATTCTTCTTTTCTTTAGACTAACCAAACCCAAAACCTGCAGCCATTGGTTTAGTCTCCAGGCCTTTGATTATATTAGTTGCTCTTCTCTGAACTTTTTCCAAAGTCTCAACATCTTTTTTGTACTATGTTGATCAAAATTGGGTGCAGTATTCCAGGTGTGGCCTTACTAGGCTTTTGTAAAGTGGCACTCCAAGGTCCCTCCCACAGTTACTGTTTTTGAGCCAGGTCTTGCCAAATCTGTACTTGTACCTTTGATTTTTCCTGCCTAAATGTAAAACTTTGCTTTTCTCCACATTAAAATTCATTATGTTGGTTAGGGCCCATTGTTCAAGTTTGTCAAGTTCTTTTTGGATGCTGAATTTGTCTTCTGGGGTGTTGGCTATTCCTGCCAGTTTAGTATCATCTGCAAATTTCATGAGTTCCCCTTCTATTTCCTCATTTAAGTCATTTATAAAGATATTGAAGAGTACTGTGCCTCAGATGGAGCCTTGTAGTATCCCACTGCTTACTTCTCTCCATATGGATGTAGTACCATTAAGGACTACTCCTTAATATGGTTTGTCAGCCAGCTACAAATCCGTCTGGTGGTGATGTTCTCTATTCCACATTTTTCTAACTTACCAAGTAGTAGATTGTGGCCTATTTTGTCAAACTAACTCAAAACTAAGGATACTGTAATTCTGTACATCCGAAGGGAACTTTGGTGTAAGCTGCTTTTTATTTAAGTTGTAGGCAGTTGGGAATGAATTATTGATTCATCCACCTTTGTGTCAGGAAAACCTCTTGTCATTTAATTTCCACACTCCTGTAACTAGAAATGTTGTCCATCTTTCCTGGATTAGGGCATATGTGATACATCAACATACCTTTTTAAAAAATGGTTTTTTATTATATAATGCTCTATTCAGATAGAGCTTAAATTAGTCATAATTAGTCTTTTGCATTCAAAATTAGGATCTGCGTCTATAGGAAATTCATGGGAATTTATGAATGTTCTTTTATACAAAATCTTTGACCTCAGATTAGTTGTCAGAATTTACACCCCCCATCCCCTGCAAAATCATTCTATAAATGTCATACTTGCAAGCCCGACCAGGTTCTGCTTTCCGACTTACATTTATTTTACTTTATAATTAAATAGACTATCATGGTGCATACTGAGGCAAACTTTCACTATTATCTTTATAAATAGTCTTGTACGTATCCTTAGAAAACAAAATGGTGGGTCACTTTGAAAATGACCAGAAAAATGCAACAAGATTGCAGAGGTCCTTGTGACAGGAACAGGTAGAATTCTGAACAAATTAGTGAGCATTGATTGCATATAAAAAGAAGGTATTTTTATTTTTGAAAATAATACACAATAAGCAAGTAATAAACAGCTATATACATTCAGAATAAGATCAAAGTTAATTGTAACTGTTTTACTTGTATAAATGTTTGGTTGAGCATTAAGCCTGGACTGAAATCAAACGGCTCTTCCTGTGTTTTACTCTGGCTAAAGTAAGAAGTCTTTTGGCTAGAATTATATTTCTTGAAAAATAAACATGCCTAATATACAATGTCAAGATTGCCACTAGAGGGTGATATTGTTCCATGAATGCTGTAAATCTTTGGCAGTCAAGATTTGCAGGCTATAGAGATCATTCACTTGACTTAACTCTCACCATTATTTATGAAAGCATCTATTAAAAGGGTTTAAACTACTCAGATACTTATAAAGCATATAGCAATAGCACTTAGACTTATATACAGCTTCATAGTGCTTTCAGAGCCTTCTCTAAGCAGTTTACAGAATCAGCGTATTTCCCCCCAACAATCTGGGTCCTCATTTTACCGACCTCGGAAGAATGGAAGGCTGAGTCAATCATGAGCCAGTCAGAATTGAACTCCTGGCAGTCAGCAGAATTAGCCTGCAATACTGTATTCTAACCACTGCGCCACCATGGCTCCTTTTGTTATAAATAATGGGTTTTTTTTTTCTTTTTAATCTTAATTAATTATTCTCTTAATTCAGGGAAGAGTTGGGGTGACTGGATGGAGCTGAGCATTTAAAAGATGGAAGTCTTTCTTAATGCCTACATGGAGTTCACAGGTTATAAATAATGAATATAAGTGAAAAACTGAAAAGTTTTCTCACTTCCTCACTGGTCATTAACTATCATCCACTATTTTTATCCATTTTTTTTTAGAAATAAGATGGTAAAGTGACATGCAGCAAGCCAAAATATCATCTGAAGCATTTGTTTCTTTAAAAATACACTCCTAGTTCTCTCACATACATTCTTAGAAAACAAAAAATGGCAAGAAACTGCAACATATTGTTAGAAAATATTCTCACCTGAAAAAAATATAGTCAGATCTTGGAGGATTAACAAATGGGTGAAAACATCCTTACCTGTTTGTCTACTACTGAATGAGTGGTCAACCTTACACTGAAGGTACCAAGTTTGAAGATACTACTCAGGGCAAAAATATCAATTACCTACTTTATATGAGTTTGATGGCACAATGGATTCTAACAGGAAAGCTGGACAAGGAATGTTGCTATAGTAGCACTTTCTCCTAATTCTAGATAGATGGCATAGCTGTGATTATACAGTTGGGAAAAGGTTTGAGTAGCAGAATATTTTAATAGTAATGTTCTTCATTCTAGGTGGGCTAGTGTAAAAGAGACAATGGTATGATTTTCAGCTTATATTTAAAACTGCAGAAGCTGGGGTCAGTGCAGAAGTGGTAGCCAGCTAAACTATCTACTTCCTATTAAAGTGTAGCAAAATTGAATGGTTTTTTTTGCCTTAGAAACAGAAGGCACTTGGATGGAGATTGTAATGGGCCAAGCAAATTCATATAGTGCACATGTACTTGGTCCTCACACTGTTAGCAGCACTAATATATTGTTAGGAATATTTTAAGATGGCATATGTTTTCTAAATTTGGTGCACTCTAAATGCATTGGCATTATGAATCCCAACACAACTTGGAGGAAAGCCCATCATGAGGGACATCTAGGCAATAAAAATTTGTATGACCAGTAGAGGGTAGCAAAAAAACACAGGATGTTTAAAAATCCTTTTCCCCCCAGTTTGGATAATATACATTAGATTTATATTTTGCCTTTTATCCATGGTCTTTAAGCTGGCATTATACAATTTCCTCCTTTTTCCCCCCCTATACAATAACAATCCCATGAGGTAGGCTGGTTTGCAGGTGAATGACCATTTCAAAGTTAGTCATCAAACATTTGTTTGAAGGTGAATTGTTCCTAGCCCAATACAGAATGATAAAGTTGAAAGAAACCTTGGAGGTCTTCTAGTGGTATATGTCCTCCTACCCAAGCAGGAGACCCTATATCATTCCGAACAAATGGCTGTCCAATATTTTCTCAAAAACCTCCAGTGTGGAAGCACCCATGTCTGAAGACAAGCCATTCCACTGATTAATTGTTCCTGTTGTCAGAAAATGTCTCTTTACTTCTAGGTTGCATCTGTGTTTGATAAATTTCCATCCATTACTTCTTGTGCCTTCAGATGCTTTGGGTAATAAATTGTTCCCTTCTTTTTTGTGGCAGTCTCTCATATATTAGAAGACTTCTATTACGTCACTCCTAATCCTTCTCCTCATTAGACCTATCCAGTTCCCACAATCATTCATCATGTTTTAGCCTCCTGATCCCTATTCAATTTTGATGTTGTTCTCTATACTCAACATTTTAAAAATATTTTGGCGACCAGAACCTGATAAGTATGCTGTCACCAGGGCAGTATATAGTGGTACTAATACTTCATGTGATCTTGATACTATTCCTCTGTTGACGCAGCCTAGGATAGCATTGGGTTTTTTGGCAGCTGCAGCATATTGCTGACTCCTACTTAAGTAGTTGTTCAATAGGATTCCTAGATCCTTCTCACAATTACTGCTGTTGAGTCATATACCATTTATTCTATACCGTTGCATTTGGTTTTTCTTGCCTAAATGTAAAACCTTACTTTGCTTGCCACTGAATTGCATTTTGTTGGATAGGGCTTAGTGCTTTAATCATTACATCATTTTATCCATTAGAAGCCTTAAATAAGATAATTGTGGGTTTTATTTGGTTTGGATCATACTTCATTTAGAAAAATAAAGGCAAAATTATTTAATCACATAATAAATAAGATTTATTACATATATTTGCCGCCCATCTCACTAAGGTGAGTAAACATCACAATATTGAATAATTGTCAGTGATCTGATTTGGGATGATTTTATTAGACTTAATTTATCCAACTATGCATTTACCTAATCAGGTTTTGATCAAGTTAAATGCAACTCATAAAAAAGGAACAATAATTTAAGCATATGTGTATATATATGTGTGTGCATGTACCAAAAGCAAATTAAACAATACGATTCTGCACATATTTATGTACACTTTTGGTATATAACAATTCAGTAATTTGTGTTGTACAACTCATAATTGAAGAATCCATATGTCAAACCTTATTCTGATGGCATAAGATATACAAATTCACCGATGAGGTTTACTTTAGGTTTGGAAGTTGATTGATCAACCGAACGAGGTGGGTTATGATTTAGCATGAGGCAAATATATTTCAGATGGAGTATGGTAGCGTAGTGATTAAGATGCTGGATTTGATGACAATTTGAGACCCAAGTACTGCATGGCAGGGTGTGCTCCCATTTTTACCCCAGCTCCAATGGTGAAATCCAATTTTTTTTTACTACGGTTCTATGGGCGTGGCTTGGTGGGCGTGGCAGGCGAAGGATATTGCAAAATCTCCATTCCCACCCCACTCTGGGGTCAGCCACAGGTTGTATTATTTGCCGGTTCTCCAAACTACTCAAAATTTCCGCTACCAGTTCTCTGAACTGCTCAAAATTTCCGCTACCGGTTCTCCAGAACCTGTCAGAACCTGCTGGATTTCACCCCTGATCAAACTTTGAGAAGACCACTGACCTCTCCAACTTACACACAGAGAGAAAAAGTGGAAAGTGTTAACGCATAATGATGGTCCCTTTTGTCCTAAATGTATCTCCCAGGAGAAATGGAACATTACCAATTTATTTCATTCTCTAAAAGTCACACGTACTGAAGGCACATATGTATCTACAAACACACATGCACACACACACTAACACAAGTTCAGTCAAGTGCCGGGGAAATCAGAAGATCCAAACTGTTCAAGGGGGAATAAAAATGTTTTGCAAGTTTAAGCTCTCTACAAGAATTTGACCTACTAACGGTCAAAGCAAATTGGCGGTAGATAAAAGTCAAAGTCAAATCCAAAGGTGTGGATTTAGATCTCTTGTGAGCATGAAAGGACTCAAGACTGATAACGTCTTCAACCCCTCCCTCAGGCTCATCCTGGTAATCTCCTATAAATCATATTCTTTTACTATTATAGATTATTTTTACCTGCTATATAATCCTAAATTTGAAAAAAAACGATCTCTTCCCATTTGTCGTTAGGAATCATGAAGGTAGGATTATAAATGGTAGTTGCACACAGGGAGGCAGCAAAAATTGGATTGCATTCCTAAGAACACCAGAATATTCTCCATCTTATTTTTCTTTGGATTTGATTTATTTTTAAGGCCCAGTAAATTCTACATTTTTAGGTACAATTTAAAAGTAATATCCAACTTCTCTGGGAATTTTTCAACTTTGATTCCTTAAGTATAAATAACAATTTATTGTGAAATAACTCAGGTTACCTGGAATACAGGTTCCTAGAATAGAATAGAATAGAATAGAATAGAATAGAATAGAATAGAATAGAATAGAATAGAATAGAATAGAATAGAATAGAATGAGTGGGAAGGGACCTTGGAGGTCCTCTAGTCCATCCCCCTGCTTAGGCAGGAAACCCTACACCGCTTTTCAGACAAATGGTTGTCCAACCTCTTCTTAAATACTTCCAGTGTTGGAGCATTCACAACTTCTGGAGACAAGTCATTCCACTGATTAATTGTGGAACATTAGTACATGGAATCTAAAGTGTGCATTAGATGTCTAAAAAAACAACAACAACCCTCTACACTCCTTAATTAAAAAGCATCTGATTGCTAATAACGCTAATCATCATCTGAGCCTTCAGCTAGTCATAATCGTTTTCACCGGGAGGAGAGTCTTGTTAAAAATGCAATAACTGCGAAACACAATACCGCAAAGCACAATTGAACAAGACACACCTGTAAGTTATTGGTCTGAAAGCTCTCCTGCTCACACGCTGCCTGCTCTACCTGATGTGCTGTGTCAAATTCCTGCTGCCATGTGACAACTACCATACCTGGAAGCTCCAGGGCAAGAAGGCTGTCACCTGAGAAACCACACTGAAGTAAATCCTGGATTTCCAAGAAGAGGAGACGTTATCTGAAATGATCATGGCAGCCAGACAATTCCTGGGAAAGCGAACCTGAAGTCAAAAATAGAACCAGCGTACACGGGTCCTAAAAACCCAGGGAATGGACCCCGTTTTTGACTGCTGCATTTGGAACCAGCTAAGCACTGCAAGGCGTTCCCATCGCGACCCCATGGACAACGTCCCTCCAGGCCTTCCTGTCCTCTACCACCCTCTGGAGTCCATTGAAGCTCACACGGACTGCTTCAGTGACTCCATCCAGCGACCTCCTTCTCTGCCCTCCCCTTCTTCTTTTGCCCTCCATCGTTCCCAACATTAGGCTCTTCTCCAGGGAGTCCTTCCTTCTCATCAGGTGGCCAAAGCATTTGACCAGTGTTATCTGCATACACTGGTGTCCTGTATGTCTGTGTGTAACCTTTAAGTAGGCAAAACAGTGTATCATAGGGGCAGCTGGACCACTGTAGGATGAAGCACACGGTGAAAAATATAATAACAACAACTCTCAAAATTTTCTAGATTAATCAGGGGTTACCATGTCCCAGTTGCAGTTGAGGGTTTCTACCAGTTCACTCTGGTTTTTAGAACCGCTAGTAGCAGTGGCGGGAGACTCTGCCCACTCACTTGGACGTCATCATGGACGTTCTGCGCATGTGCAGAAGCTCCTTGCACACTCCCTTTGCAAACCGGTAGTGAAGGTAAGTGGAACCTACCCCTGCCCAGTTGGCATGCATCAGAAGATTCTGACAATGATACTACCAGATGCAGAGGTGTATTAGACTAGCCCCATAGTATAGATCTGTGGGCTTTTCTACACCTTTCACCAGCCATGAACTTATGGGAACGTGTGAAATGGAAATAGGTATGAATGGATGAATCTACCCCTCACTCCATTCAAGATAACTTCCCAGGCTCCTGATGATCTTCTAACTTTTTTTTTTAAGTAATTTTAAGACAGAGAACCCTCTTTTATTTAAGCAAGAACCTCCTTCCATGAGCCTTCTTAATCTGAAAACGCCTCTTGGAAAACATAATTAATTCGTAATATGTCCTTGTGAGGTCGTTCACTTCTGTATTTAAGCAGGGATGAAGTGTCCAGGTTTCAAGGCCATATTAAATATTTGAGTAGCGGCTACCCTTTTTTCAGAACTGAAGGGATATTAATATCAGACATTCGTAAACATTCTGAATCTCAGGCCATTTTATCCTGCTGGGAATAGAATCAAGTTGTAGGTCGGTAAATGCAATTAATTGCTTGGTTGCGGTTGTTCCAGTTATAACGTCTTGGGCTAGATAAGTAGAACATAGAATAATAGTCTATTATTCTACTACTATTAACTACCTGGAGAATCTTTGGGTGGAGACATCTGGCAAAAGGGAAGCAGTAGCTCTCTGAGTAATTTTTTTTTTCTCTATCTGCAAAGTATGATAGAAGTTTTTAAAAGTTACAGGCAGTCCTTAAGTTATAACTGGTTGTTTAGCAATCGTTCAAAGTTACAATGGACTACTACCATTGTAGTACTGGGTTTGAAGTTTCAATGGCCATCCCTGTGGTCACATGATCACATTTTGAGGGCTTGGCAACCAGCGGCCATTTGCAGCCTGTAATGTCATGACCTCAAATA
>JANHFK010005900.1:5801-17523 GCA_036250565.1 Sibynophis collaris
AAACAACAGACTATATAGTTATAAATAATGTCAGGATCTTTGCAAGTAGCAATAGCACTTAGACTTATATACCTCTTCACAATGCTTTACACACCTCTCTAAGCAGTTTACAGAGTCAGCATATTGCCCCAACAATCTGGGTCCTCATTTTACCGAACTCAGAAGGATAGAAGTAGGAGTGGGTTCTACTTACCTTCGTTACTGGTTTGCAAGCTTTTGTGCATGTGCAGAGTGTGAGTGATGACATCCGGGCAGGTGGGCGGAGCCTCCTGCCACCATTACTACTGGTTCTAAGAACTGGACAGAACCAATAGGAACCCATTACTGCATAGAAGGCTGAGTCAGCCTTGAGCCTGGTGAGATTTGATCTGCCAAACTGCTGGCAGCCGGTGATCAGCAGAAGTAGCCTGAAGTACTGCACTCTAACCACTGTGCCACTGTGGCTCAAGTATCAAAGCCCTTTCTACAAATATTAAGTTGCCATGCATATATGCAGTACATGCAGTATCTTTCCCCAGGGTCAGGATGTTGTTGCCATTCTGGCCATGGTTGAAAAAAAAAGAATGAGAGCAAAATGAAGTGATTTTAAAGACAGTATAAGGGCTAGGCTTTAATGGTTTATCTATTTAATCCACAAACAATATATTAGTTATTTCTAAGAGAATGATATGTTAAAGCCAAGAAGACATTAAAATTTTAGTGGAACAAATTAGCAGATCCCAGAGGAGGAGATTTGGTAAATTATTTAATATTGCTTCCCCATGCTACCCACTATAGCATATTTTCTTGTCTAATGCATTAAATATGAGGTCTAAAAATATATAAAGCTTTGAGAGAATCCATAGATCACGAGAACCTTTTGGAGAAAAGTTGTTTATCTCATGGCTACAGAGTTGGGCCTATTCAACATACTGTACATTTTCTGTACTTTAACATTCTATATTAAGTTACAAGGGGTTAGATTCCACTGAATTAAACAGAATTTACCCATGAATATATGTGTGTATATGCATATATCTACGTATGAATATTGTACACCCACACCCACACACAAACATACTATTACAGTACCGTATTTTCAATCCACTGAAAAATAGAGCATTAGAAGTAGAATTGTTTAAATTTTACCAAGTCAAAATACCAGAAAGGATATTAGAACATTAAAGACAAAAGACATTGTAAATGAATATTAATACCCTGATTTATAAAAAAAGAAAGAAAGAAAGGAAGGAAGAAAGGAAAGACGGAAGGAAGGAAGGAAGGAAGGAAAGAAAGAAAGAAAGAAAGAAAGAAAGAAAGAAAGAACGAAACAAAGAAAGAAAGAAAGAAAGAAAGAAAGGCTTGCAATTATCTTTGGTGATCACTGAAAATCTATATATCAAATGATCAATGACCATAATTTCTCTTGATTAATTGTTTTCATATGATATGTCTGTTTGAGTTCTCTGAGATAACTTAAATGCATGGGGATCTACCTCCTTTCTGCTTCAGTTTTACCACCCCAAAAGTCTAGGGGCATAGTGAAACCCCCGCAGCAGAGGAAAGCAGCTGGAGCAATCTAAGTTTTAGTCAAATTACATAGCTAGTTTAAGATGAATAGAGGTTTTTATGTCAAACTTGAAATGCCTGAGTTACTAAGTTCACACAAGCAAAATGTAGATAAACTGGGCATAAACAGAGCCAATGAAAAGGCTTCTGTTTCATGATCTAAAATTTGAAATTAAGGATAGAGATAGTCTATGATTTTTTCAAAATCATATCATCTAATCTAAATTTAAATAAATAGCATTAACACTCTATTACAAAATGCACCATTAAAAGAATTGAAAGGAAAATTAATAGATGTATCCTTTACAGGCAAGAAATGTAAGCAATAACTCACTCTTTCTCATATTTGAAGAAATTAGTATAAAACTATCTGGATATAATAAGTAGCAATCATTTAAAAGATTTTCAGTAGGAGTATGCAAGATTCAGTTAGGAAATTTGATCTGAAGGTAATTTGATTGAATCACCTTTTTGAACTGGCTTGATTACTTAGATCAAATTATTGAATCAAATGGGTACAAGATGAATCAATTTATTTCGTTTTCATAACTGTTTACTTAGAATGAAGATCTAATCTAATATGCAATTTCAAACTAATCAGATCTGATTCAAGCTGTCCAGTATATCAGAATTATTTTCTCATTACTATGAAATATTTTATGCCATTACCACTTCTTCTTTACTTTCGGTTTATTTCTTCCAATGTTTACACATCTGAACAGATATATAATGATGGAATTTTCTTTGCATTTGCACAAGGATGTATATCATTGTGGTGTCATATAAGATATGGTGAGCTTATTTTTTGTTATATAGACTATGTACATTTTTTGCAAGAATGGCTCAAAGACTGAGGCATATAAGACACATGGTGTTAGCTTGTATGCCTTTCAAATTGATTGTTCTGAAAAAGGCAGCCAAGGAAAATTTAAAATAGATCTCAAGGGTCTGAGTTCTGGACCTAAACCAGCACTAAGACGTCACTTGCATGGAGGCTAACTGGATTTATTTAGCCAGACTCTGGCACGCAATGAGTTCCAACAGCAAATACAGCAAAGATATAAAGTCATCGCAGGAAGTATCTGCCTCCCAGTGCATTTTATCTAGGTGACTCATGCCCTTCCACTGGCGTTGTCCTCACCCCACTGTCAGCTGTGCTTTGGAATAGTCAATTGGATGCTGCCTGGCCATTCCGTGGCCCGGAACAGCTGATTGTTGGCCCATTACTACTGCTGCATTGACCAGATGATCATCAGCCTGCTTCTGGAGCTCCAAAGCTCAGCAGGCAGCTTGCTTTCCACTGTCCCGCCTCCCTGCTGCACAGCTGATCTGTGGCTCATTCTCTGCCAATCAGCTGGTTCGCGACATTCATCGGCACTCCGCTGCAGCCTCCAGATTTCTACATCCCCCATCACCAGTGCAGGGACTCTTCTCCTCCTCCGATATGGCAAACCCCATGGCTTCGGGGTTTGACAGTAGATGTCTCATAGCAATTATATCTTCAGAAACAACTTTTCTTGCTGTTATTTCTAAGAGAAAAGAAACAAAAAGTAAATGGAGAATGAAATGCCAGATCAGATGAACATTTACAGCTCCCCATCTTTATCTCTCTGCTGACAACTTGTGTGATTTTTAAACCATGTTTGAGGGAGGTTTTCAGTCAGATTTCTTATTTTTAATCTTATTTGTCTCCTTCAATCCCTGTGAGCAGATCCAGTTTGGCAGCTGAAAACCACAAATTTCTTTTGGGTTGTACGCACTAAATTTTATAGGCTACCTATAGGCTTCCACCACCTCTGGAAGAGAGATGTTCATTAGGATTTCTATTGATTTATTTAAAATGTCCAAGGACTTGGGTTGAGATTTTTGCATGTGATATTACACTTTCAGAAATACCACCTCAATATATACAATCTGAACATGTATTAGGGTTAACTGCCGGTTTTACCTTCAGATCACCCACTCTAGGTTAATTATTCCTCTCACCTTACTACAGGAACAGATTTAACTGCAAACTGCTCACCACATATGCCAAGAAATTTGGATCAAGGTATGATAACTCTTCAGGAATCAAAATCTACCCTGTTTGTGCCAGTCTAAATGGCACAAACAGAACTATAATTGTAGAACAAAAGTGGAAACTGTTATTTATACCATTATGGGAGTGCATCGTAGTGTTTGCAGAGACAGTCCAGGGGAACAGAATGACAACAGCATTTTTCTGTATGTGTGGTAATGTTGCACAAATGGTCTAAACTGTTTCAAAAGCCCACCCAGCTCCACAAATGGGGAAAATGTTGTGAAACATCATCTGAGGGCAATGTGATGCAGTAAGTTTGACACCCATGTTTTAGAGGAATCAGCTATGCCACCCAATTTTCAGTTGTAAATTTGATAAACTTCTTTTCCACTTCCTTATTCACTCCACTTCATTAATAAAAATGTTGGAGTGTTGAAGACTCATAAGACTTATAAAATCCTTTTCCATACTTATTTAAATATGATATATACTATCTGAGTATACAAAATTTAGCTATATATCCACTTAATTGGCGAAAAGTTGAACTGCTTAATTTATTCTTTGCATCTGTCTTTATGCAAAAGAAAAAAAAATAGTCCAGCCTATCAAAAGCAATACTGTAGAAGAAAAAATAGCAAGATAGGAAAAAATGTTAAGAGACCACCTATCCACTCTAGACAAGTTCAAACCACTAGGACCAAATGGATTACATTCATCCCAGAGTTCTGAAGCTGCTGGCAGATGTTATCTCAGAACCACTGAACAAAATCTTTAAAAACTCCAGACTACTGGGAAACTACTAGAGGTCAGAAAATAGTTGAGGTAGTCTCAATCTTATGGATCCAGGAAACTACAAACCAGTTAGCCTGACATCAATACCTGGGAAAATCCTAGAAAAGATAATCAAGTGGTGGCTTTGCAAGCACCTAGAAATGAACAAAGCAATTACTAGAAACAAGCATGGGTTTGTTAAAAACAGATCATGTGAGGGAAACCTTATTGCCTTCTTTTACAAAGTGACTAAATTGGTATATCAGGGAAATACTGTGGACATAGTTTACTTGGACTTCAGTAAGGCATTTGATAAAGTAGACCACAGCTTAATTCTTGGCAAGATAGAAAATGTGGGATAGTCAGCATTACCACAAGATGTATTCACAACTGACTGACCAACTGCATTCAATGTGGAGTCCTCAATGAAACTACATCTAAATGGAGGAAAGCATTCATTGGGGCATCTCAAAGTTCTGTCTTGGGCCCAGTACTCTTCAACATCTTCATAAATTATTTAGACAACAGCATAGAAGTCAAACTCAATAAATTTGTACATGACACCAAGATGGCGATTTATCTTTAGAAGATAGACTTAAGATACAGAAGGATTTTGACAGACTTGACAACTGGATTTTATCCAACACAATACAATTCAGTGGTCAGAAAAGTAAGATCTTATAGTTAGGCAAGAAATATAAAATGCACAGGAATAGAATAGGTGGTATCTGGCTCAACAATAGTGATTATAAGAGCAGTCTAGAAGTCCTAATAAACAATCACTTAAGTATGAGCTGACAAGTTGTCAAAAAAGCCAATGGAGTCCTAGACTGCATCAACAGTAGTATTGGTCACCACAATATAAAAAAGATGTTGAGACTCTAGAAATTAATTTAATTAATTTATTAAATTTATTAAATTTATACCCCGCCCTTCTCCCTTACGGGACTCAAAAGAGTTTAGAGAAGAATAACAAAGATGATTAGGGGACTGGAAGCTAAACCATACAATGAATGGTTATGGGAAGTAGGTATCTAGTCTAATGAAAAGAAGGGCACTGAGTGACATGATAGCAGTCTTCCAATATTTGTGAGTTGTCATAGAGAACAGGGGATTGACATAATCTCCAACCTGAGGGCAGGACAAGAAGTAATATACAAAAGTTTATCAAAGCTAGAATTAAGGAGAAATTTCCTGACAGGGGAACAATCACAGTGATGACTTGATTCCAGGAGTAGAGGGTGTTCCACCTCTGGAGGTTTTCAAGAAGAGATTGGACAGCCATTTGCCCAAAATGTTGGAGGATGTTCTGCTTGAGCAGGAGGTTGGACTAGAAAACCTTCAAGGTTCCTGCCAACTTTGTTATTCTATGTTCAACAATCCATGTTAATCTTCAGGTTCTTCAAACCCTAATCCTTTCTTCTCTTGATAGATTTAGTAAATTTGATAAATTTGTAACCCACTTAGGCCCATCAAGCTCCAAAATTCAACCATTCAAGTTCATAAATCACCCAAAAGGAAAAAAAAAGTTCAAAAAAGTTCAAAAATCAATAGGGTGGGGAGATAGAGTTGACACAAGAATGCCTAGTGCTGATGTCATGGATGTTTGCTCAGCACCAAATCCCACTGCGTTCTGAAAGATGCTCCTAGATACAGGATAATAACATTTTATTTTCTAGCAACAGTGTCAAGCCAAGCCCAAGAACTATGTGGAACAATTCATCCAGAGTTTTATTTGGGTGATTTCCAAGAATGTTAAATAGCCTCCCTTCTATTAATGCACCATTTCTTCTATCTTGTGTCCACACCCCTTCTTCAATACACACTGCAGATATTTGAAGCAACTAGAATAAGATGTATGTCTACTTATCAATCATGGGCAGAATTTGAGCAAACAGGAACAGTAAGCACTTATGGGACTTATGTTCACTTCAGGAGTAGAAGATATGACAGTGGAAATATATGAAATCCAGATAATGAGTTAGGTCATCTGCTGTTATATGGAGATAGATGGATGGTCTATCAAACTTAAGGAAGTTCATGTTGCTGAATTTGTGAATATCAGATGAATCACTCATAAAAGCCTATTCAAGGGGAAGAATGTACTTAGTCTGGGTCATACTTCCAGCACTATTACTTGCAATGAGATCTGCCATGAATATTAATGGCAGAAAGCTGCACAGGGGAAGCAAGTAGAACTTGCTTTTTTAATCAGTGTGCTTAGAACATCAATGTCTTGCTGATACATCTAGCTAGTCTAACTTACTCTCTACCAACATATAAAGCAGATGACTTTAAATATTTAAGGACAGCCAATTTAGCTGTATTCTGTGTGATTTATACACATTTAGAGATTAGGAGATTGTAGTTAATTCAGGTCCTTGCCAATATAACTACACTTCAGACTGAACTCTTACTCATTTTGAAATGAGTTGTTCTACTGAGAATTCTGTACCAATGAGGAATTTAGAAATTACCGGTAATGCTCTGTTTTATCCTGACAGTGTATAAATTAAACAAATAGAACAAATGATAAGACTTTCCTGCAGGTCTATGGTTAAATAAGGATACAACAGATAGAAACAGGGGTGGGAAAAAAGGGATTATTAGCTAGTGACAAGCAGAAGAGATGATCCCAAGTATGAATCCAAGTATCCAGTAACTTCCCTTACCTCTGTAAACTGAACCGTGGCACATTCAACTTCATTCTAAAACACTGTAGAAGCATTCTTTATTTTTAGATCATTTAAGGTGTTGTTTCTGCCTTTTAAAAGCATGACATTAAGCCTTCTCAGGGAATATGAAGGATGATTTCCTTCTGTTAAGGTCAGCAACAGAGATCCTTTTACATATTCAACCTGAGAGGTGTGGATGACAGAATTGTACTACTTGGTTTTTTTATTAGCAGCTCCCAGAAGAGCTAATGAGAAGCTCTACATTCCTTGTCCTTCCTGATGTATTTACATGAACAAAACCCAAAGCCCCTTTTCCATGAATGCATTATGTTCCTGTATTGCCCTATTTCTTTGAGAATAGCATTTTCTCTCTTTTTGCCTTGCTACAGTCAATTTTATTGTTTTAGGAGTTTCCTGCTTATTTATTTATTTATTTTCCCTGATGGTAAGATGCTCTGAAATTCTATTTGGTCGAAGAGAAATATTGTATTTTAGGGATGGCATCTGGGGACTTATGTATGTTCACAGGTTCAGTGCTTTCATATGAAGCAAATTGCTACTAGAACTCTGGGTATTCCAAGAGATATAGTTTTACCTAAATTTAACATTATGTCTAAAAGACAAGGGGGAGCCAAAGCATATGGAAATCTGAGGTAAAATACTGATGCAATATACTTCTGCCAGAGGAACTAGTTAAATTAGCTTTTTCTCCTGGGTGCTCTGCAGATATGTGGATGTCAGCCCCCAGAATTTCCCAACTAGCCTGGATATTGCTAAGAATGTTGGGAATTAAAGTCAACAGATCACAGTGAGATCTAGGTTAGTGGATCCTGCAGCAGCTTCTATATCAACTGGATACTACAATAAGCAGAGGCATCATAATCCTTGGTCTATGTTTTTGTCTTTCTATGTAAATAAATAGATAGTTGACAGGGAAACAGATACACAGATATAGATATACTGCATAACAGGTGTTTTCACTATATTTATTAGTTAAGACTGTATTTTATATTCTTGACCTCTACACTCTGAATAAAGAATAACCTCTGTAATTTGGGAATGAATGTGAACCACCAGAGTCACTGGGAGTTAGGCAGCATATAAATTTAAGAGGTGAAGTTGATGGGCAGCCATGTTGGTTGCCATTATCAACCTGAGTAAACTGAAACAGATATCAAAAAGAAGCTTCCCGTTGAAGCCTAGCATTTCCCCCCAAGATACTAAAACCAGTTCAACGAAGAGATGGCGATATCTATACATTTTGACATGTTCAGTCAAAGATCAAAAAGTTATCTGTCTAGGATGCTTTTGTTGGAATTCCTGCAAGTGCAGATGGGTGGATTTGAAAACATGATTAATATTTCCAGATACTGTTATTCCAGGATTCTATAAAAATACCCAGTTTTATAGAACAAAAGGGAAAGCTCCCCATTAAGTAATCATTGCTTTCTCCATCATTTTTAGAATTATTTCTAATTAGTTTCTTATTCCATCTAGCATTAAAAATGCATGGAAGCTGTTTTCTCAAAGGGGTGTACATTGGGACAATATAGCACATATGGTAATTTTTTTGTTTTTTGTTTGTGTCAAGCATTTTCATTGATCAGTTAAATGTCAAAACTCTTTGGCTTCTAAACAATTGTTTCCAAACAACACCCCCCCACACACACAAACACACACCATGTACTAGCTACTTAAGAAAGTTTTAAAACTGCATCATCTAAAGCTGCAGGCCAATGATAGCTACCCAAGCATTTAAAACATGGATAATACAAGTAATACTGGCCATCAGTGGCATGGTAAAGGAGAACAGTGGGTATGGTAATCCCAAAGGTGCTTTTTCAAAAGCTAACTGGACTTTGTTTTTCCTTGAAGAAAGAACGATACTGGACCTGCGCCTCTTCCGCCGGGCATTAAAGACACATCTCTTCAAAATGGCCGGCCTTGGATAGTACTCTCACATCCTCCTCGCTTGGGTTTTTAATAAGGGACGCAATTTAATTTTAAGGTTTTTTTGGTTTTAATTTGGGGTTCTAAGGAATTAGTTTAATTTAATTTAACTTCAATATTGTTCAATTTCTGTATACACAATTTTAACTGGAAACCGCCCTGAGTCCTACAAAGGAGAAGGGCGGTCTACAAATCGAATAAATAAATAAAATAAAAAAGCCAACGGGGCAATCTTATCCCTGGGGACTGTGCATTCTATAATGTTAGGTGAATTACAGCCAAGAGCTACCTTCTGGTCAGTTTCTTTTACCTTTCATGATGGGAGCCCTTGAGCAATCCTTTTATTATAATTTCATTTCACACAGTGAACCAACTTTTACTGTCTTTGTTAGAAAAAGTACATAAAATCCCTAAGACAATCAGCCTCTTAAAGGAATGAGTTAGATGTTCTAATTAATGAGATGACAAAAAGGTGTGACTGAAGAGCTCTCCCTTCAGTACATGTTGATTGAAACAACTGGTGTCTGCTATAATACAACACAGGATTGCCTCAATCAAAAAAGAGTTCTCTGAACCTGTCAATGCTAATAAAGCTGGAAAGTGCCATTGCAATGATTTTCTTGATCTATATTTGTCGGATTATACAGTATATAAATGAAGAAAATGTAATACCATCATTCCCCTTCTCAGGACTGGTTGACCAAGAAAAATCATCCCAAAAACTTCTATGTCTGAAAGAGGTTGCTATCTTCCTCTAGAACTGAAGCAGCCTTCTGACCATTTGCTTGACTCCCTTAATTATGTATTGTTCTTTCATTATACAGTTCACTGAAGTCCCTTTATTACCTTTATTGATTCTGCTTTCTTGAAATAAATTTTTCTATCCCCTTTCACATGAGCCAGCCATTGCCCTGGATTTCTTGATGAGAGTTTGGTGATTCCTCCAGGGGTAAATTTAGTTTGATTTGCTTTGAACCAATACAGCAATACTACAAACAATTCTAAACACATGGTTGCTTCACCTCTGATTTGGAACTGTAGAAGGGCTCACTATAGATATGTAACATTCGGAAACTACTGAGCTTTTCTACAGATTACAGGTCGTCCTCAACTTACAACCAGTTGTTTAGTGACTGTTCTACAACAGTACTTATTATTTTTTTAAACTTATGACTGCTGCAGCATCCACATGGTCATGTGATCAAAATTTGGATGCTTGGCAACTGGCATGCATTTATGATGGCTGCAGTGTCCCAGT
Organism: Sibynophis collaris; assembly: GCA_036250565.1. Classification (NCBI taxonomy): domain Eukaryota; kingdom Metazoa; phylum Chordata; class Lepidosauria; order Squamata; family Sibynophiidae; genus Sibynophis; species Sibynophis collaris. Next base: position 16,024 of record JANHFK010005900.1, read on the forward strand.
AGGTGTCATGTGATCACCTTTTACAACCTTTTGACAAGAAAAGTCAATGGGGAAACCAGATTCACTTAACAACTGTGTTACTAAATAACCATGGTAATTTACTTAACAACTGTGGCATGAAAGGTTGTAAAGTGGGACAAAACTCACTTAACAACGGTCTTGCTTAGCAATTGAAATTTTGGACTCAATTGTGGTTTTAAGTCAAGAATTACCTATACATATTCAGCTCAATACACCTATTCTTGCCTTATCAGAGAAAGGCAGAAAAAGCTAGGATCCTCTTATATTCTAGAAAATTTTCTATCTATTTGTATTCTTTCCTACCATCACCTTCTTAAATGAGCCTTTAGACATTACTGATTGGTTATTGGGCTAGATGAATGGCATGAGTGGGAAATCAACTTTACTCCTAATGTTTATGTATATTAAACTTTTCTTTGGCAAAGATTGAGCAAATGGGCAAGGAATGGAGCCTTACAAACATTAATTGTTGGTGCACCCCATATGGTTTTCAAGCTTGCTCCCAAAGAGCAAGTGAAAGCAGTTGTTTCTGCATATCTGTGAAAGCAGTTGTTTCTGCACATCTGTGGTATGAAGTTTTTGTAATTATCCACTTGTGAAATAGGAATAATACCATATCTAATTTAAATCATATACTAAATTATTTATATAACAGGTTCTGATGTAGGATCTTCAAGATAAAATACTTTATTCTCACAATGGTGATATTAAAAAGGGATAAGGAAGGAAAATAGCAGAAATCTTTTTTTTTAAGGAAACAAGTAAAGCAATAAAAGAAGCACATTCTGGAAAATGCTTCTTCCAAGGTTACCAGAGTGGGACAGAAAAAGAAACTGGATTACAATTATGTAGGAAGATGGAAGAGAGTTACTACCTTTTGGTTTAGCTAAAATATATTCTGTACAGATGCAAATATGAAATGTAATCCATAGAAATCATGAAAATAATTATTTTTACTAGGTTGCAATGAAAGGAACAAATAAAGAAGCAAAATTTGGATCAAGTAGTTAAATATTGGAAAGAGGTGAACAAAAACTAAGTATCTAAGGATCTTTATCAAAAGTAGGAAAAGGCAGAGCTAAAGAAAATATGACTTTCAACTAAGTCAGTTCTGTTTTCTGAAATTTAACTATATGATGGATTAATAAAAATGAGCATATAAAAGCAGAGGAAAATATTATTGAACAAAACACTTACCATGTTTCTCATCTCCTTCAAGCTCTACTGTTGCCTCCTAAATTAGATAAACAGAATGGTTTCTGAATTCCAGAAAGAAGGTTCCTATTATTATTATTATTATTTTTTTTTTTGCACAAGTTTTTTATTTTTATTTTTCCAATAACAATATTCAATATACATTCGTTTTTTTCAAATCAGGTTAAATACAAAATCTTTAACATTCGTATATTGTCAATTTTCTATATTCTATCCTTCCCCCCACCCCCCTCCCTGACTTCCCGGATCCCAAACAGGGTAGTA
>JANHFK010005905.1:12422-23180 GCA_036250565.1 Sibynophis collaris
AGGAGGAGGAGGAGGAGGAGGAGAGGGGAGAAGGAGGGAGGGAGGGAGGATCTGTAGTGGTCATGCAGAAATCCTTGAGCCAACAGAAAAACAACTTGCATTTTAATTGTTAGGCAAAATAATTATAATGGGTATTTTTAGGCAAAATAATTATAATGGGTTTCTTAAGATATGTTGGAACTCCTTGTGCAGTTTGTATGATGGCAGAGTAGTATAAAGCTTCCAATTCCATAAGATCCTTTGGAGAGAACTCAGAAAAGATATAGCAGTCTTCCAATAAAAGCTAGTTTGGCATAGTGGTTAAGGCATCAAGTTAGAAACTAGGAGACCATGAGTTCTAATCCCATCTTACATACAAAGCCAACTGGGTGATTTTGGGCCAGTCATTTTCTCTCAGTGCTAGGATGGAGGCAATAGCAAAGTACTTCTGAAAAACCTTGCAAAGAAAACCATGGCCTTCTTTGTTTAGACAATCTCCAAGAATTGGATGTTGCCCGGAAGAAAACAAAGAATTGACATTTTATAGTAAAACAGATATACTGATGTTTACAATTGAGTATAAATAAATGAACAAACTATACTTTTAGAGTCACTAAACTGATTTCTTAATTTTCATTGCAGACTTATGATCAAATTAAAACTCTGTGACTGGGGAAAAAAGCTCAGGGGCACTTTATCATGTCTTTTAAAGACAAAGTAAATTTAGGGAGGGGCAGAGACATTTTTACAACCCTCCTCCAATAGAGGCCTGCTTCCATGTGAGTGAAATTCCATAGGCAACATCAACAATTAATGTTAGGCATCATAAGTGTTGTAAAATATAATTTTCATCCTAGATTAACTATCAATGTAGAGCCTATCTTTGGTTGTATGGAAGACAGTTATGTAACTAAGTAATTTGAACATTGTGTTAATAATAATATTTTAATATTTGGCACACCTGATTTATTAGTTCACATTTATTTAGGCGAGACAATGAGTCAGATTGATTACATTTGAAGAGGCAATCCTACTTTCACAAAACAGAACCTGGCCATGGTACAGAACTCTTATTTGTGAAATATGAATATCTATCTACTCTTCCATTTTTATCGAAATTATCTTAAGTAGAGATTTATTTTCTTTTGGAATAAATTGGACTCATTATTTTGGAATTTCCCTCTGTTTTATCCAACCGATATCCCATGCAAAAACTGGAAGTTCTGAGCAGGCCAAGTTGTCATTTGATTGACCTATTACTCACTATACACAACATTTTCTCCATCTATGCCTGTAGCCATCTCTGGTCTTAGTTGGGGTGACACTGCTCTGGACAGAACCAGTGCATAATATGGGGGTTCTTCTGGATTCATGACTTCTGATTGAGCAGTTAGCAATTGTGGTCAGGAGGGTCTTTGCACAGTTGTAAGTTGTGCACCAATTATGAAGAGTGTTATTGCTGTTTTATTGCTTTTATATGGTTTTTAACCTTTGTAAACCACCCAGTATCACTGTGAGTGAGTTGAGTGATCATATAAAGTTTCTGAAATAAATAAATAAATTCTGGATCTCTGGTTTTTCTTTACTTTTTTTTCTTTTTCAGAAAGTTTGTTCGTTCTCCTCTCCTATTCTTTTTAGAAGTCTTTATTTCTTTTAATAAAGATTTTGCTATTCTTTATTTCTAGCTATACATGCCTCCATTGTTCTAAGCTCCCATCTGTGATTGCCTGCATTTCTGAAAAGAGTTCTTTGTGAAAAGAGTTCCCATGGTCTACTTTCCCTTGGGACTTAACTGAAGTATGAGAAGCCAGGAAGACTGAAAACGTTTGACGAGATGACCTTCCTCTCAGTTCTTTTTTATCCCCAGGATAAAAATTGTAAATCCCATCCATAAAAATAGTGCTGAAATTAATATAACTGTAATTAATTAATTAATTAATTACTGTAATTAATTAATATACAGTTGAAACAATAGATAAGTTCTTAATCATTAGACTTCAATGAGACTAGCTGACAAAAAAAGGTAGAAGTAAGGTATGGCACACCGATGCTCGTTTACCGCAGCCCATTCTCCACTGCAGCCCGTTTGCCGTGGCCCGTTTGCTGTGGCCAATTTGCCGCAGCCCATTTGCTGCTGCCAGCGCCCATTTGCTGCCACCCATTTGCTGCCGATCGAACAGCTAATCGGCACTGCACCAACCCCACGCCCCCCCCCCGCCGCGATATTCGCTCTATAAGACACAGAGGCATTTCCACCCACTTTGGAGGTGTGTGTGTGCATCTAACAGTCCGACAAATATGGTAAATGTGCAAATCTAACACAAATATAATATTTCCATTTTAGGGTGATGCATATTTCATTTTTAAAATCAGTGAATAAACTGCCATCCTAAGCTAAACCAGCATTCTCTATATAAAAAGCAGTATATTTACATACTGGATATTAAATCCTTCAGTTTGATCTTTGTTTATATGCAATAAGTAGAAAATGATAGGGTCCTCTTTGGTCCAACAACAGAGGCACAATGAACCTGAAAAGGCACCCTACAAAAGACTATCTATAAAGGAGGAGAAACGGGTGGTCCATTGACAACTAGGATTGAATGTGGTGGTGTCAGCTTATGCTGTAATCACAGAATGTAAACACATTGTTGTGTCTAACAAAGGACTTTTGGCACCTTTATACTCTAGCAATGCACATTGGCAGTTTAGCACTTGTTGTCGGCTTGGCTTAATGTCTGCCAGTTCACTGAGAGTGAATTGAAGTTATATGAGCCAGATGCATGGGGAATAAAAAGACTTTTGTGTGTACAATTGAACCTGTCATCCTCTGTTTTCAAGGAACAGTAAACAGAGGGGAAGCCAATATGGTAAACACAGGGGGAAATCAGCTATTCTTGGCTATTGACAATAGCAGCCATGATAGCAATAGAAGGTTTGAAAAGAGGAATGGGTTTTCATATGCCGGTGTGTATCAATGCATTCCCAGTCAGAATGGATTTTTAATTCTTATGCCACTCATCATCATCTGAGCTTTTGTCATCTACAGTTCTGAAAGGACTCTAATAAATGGAGGGGGGAGGGGAGAAATCACATGGGGCTACTGATTTAAAACTCTCAAACCTTTCAAACTCCTCTCAATCTTTTATTCTTCATTCATGACCTTGGTTAGCTGGTGGCATTTGCTAAAAATCATGGAAAATAGATTTTCTTACATAGATCTGCAAACATTATTTAAAACAAAAAATAAAAACTCACCAAAAAAAAAACAGCAGTAGACTAATTTAGATCACAAAAACACCTAGTAAAAATTATACATAATGGAAATGTATCTGTTTAAGAATGAAAGAATAACTTTTCAGACTGGAACATATTAGTATGCTAATATGAACTGTAGAATGAACTAGGCTTACTGATTCTTGTAGCCCAGTTCTGCTTCTAGAACTATAGTGATAGTTGATTTTTTTGTATGTTCATTTTCTTATGTCTTGGAATTTTCAACACAGTATATGAATTTGCTTGGAGACAAAAAGTTTGCAGAAGTTCTTTTTATTCAGTTACTGAACTGATGTTATATACTGTAGTATTGCCAGGAAGTCTTAGGTTTCCCAAGTGAGTTCTGGATGACTTAACATTCAATATAATCATTTTTTAAAAATTTATATCCCGCCTTTATTATTTTTATAAATAACTCAACATATCCAACACATCTTTCTCCTATTTTCCCTACAACAATTGAAATGAGTTTGGCTGAGAGGTTGACCGGTCCAAAGTCATCCAACTGGCTTCCATGGCTAAGGCCATAAATTTTGTATGATAGTTGTTATGAGAATTATATCTCTTATATGCTGCTCAAATTCCCAAAGAAAAAATGGGATATAATAAATAGAATAAAATATTGGGTTTGTTTTGCATTCTGCAATCAACTCTTCATTATTAAGTTTGGCAACAGATCACTGCTTTACCTCACCTATAACTGGTATATAATGGTGGTAGAGATGTTGGCAGTAGAGTAACGTTAATCCTTTACAGATTTCATCCAGACTGAGTGTTCTGTGCTTGTTCTTTGCAATAGATTTTAGTTGCTCCAATTGGAATTGCTCTTGCCAATGAAAATAACAGATGTTTCCAATTGAAGTTGAATCTAAATTACAGTTATAATGGATGTATCTATAGATGAAAGATCAATGGATGAATTTTGAAGCATAGTGAATTTTTTGCTGTGTTTCCAGTTACATAAGATAAAACATTATTTTAAACGTTAATTACCACAATTTTACTGCAATTATATGCACCTTTATTGGGAGTAAACTCCATTGAATTCAATGGAACGTATGCTTAATTAGATTAGTGCTAATCCAATATGTCAGACTGTACATTTGAAAAATTTAAACAAACATCTTCATAATTATCACAGTTTCATCTAAAGGACAGTCAGCCAGCTTAAAGGTATTTATTTATTTTGCTTACTTATATACTTTGTTTTCTTTTTCTTTTTCAGGTAAGTACCATTCTGAACAAGAGATTTGGGGGTAAGTGTATTGAAATGAGTCGATATTTCTGGTGGGCAACCATTCTGCAAACACAATATTCTAATTGCTTCTGCATGTGAAAACTACTGGTCATGATTAGTCCAAAAGTAAGTTCAGAATGAGACATATTCAACAACATAGTTGGGTTAATATAACCAAGTAAATGTATTAAGATATAGCTTGGATTGTGTTTGATAGTTATCATGTAAAATGAATGTTTTTCATTTTACCACTGTCTTCTGCCTTGAGAATGCCTGAATGATAGAATTTGGTTTTTCTTTTTTCCTTCAGTCCCTTTATGTGCTCTTATTGAAAGAGCTTGAAATTTCTTTGTATAATTAGGATTTTTTAGAGAACCATCTGCATGATTGCTATTTATCTGAGTGACGTAACATGTATGAATAGCCAGATTTCAGAAAGGACTGAAATTTGCAACTGTGGATAAGCTGATCTCTAATTATACATACCCGATTAAGCTATAGTTAGTAATGTCATTCACTTTGAAGAATCCTTGGTTTTGAAATTCATAGGGTCTCTTCCCCACAAAAGATTGATTGCTTATTAGCTCTGATAATAGATGCATCCTTACCCATATTGATAATATTTCAGAATTTTGCTGTATTTTACTGGAAATTGAGATACCTGCAAGATGTCACCTTATTTATCACTTATAATATTGCATTACCTATTCTTAAAAATGATTTCTATGTTGGTTGTGGTGTATATGGCCTTTTGTAATTGACAGATGGAATTTTTTGTACATATTTTCTAAGTATTATTATGATTAAATCTATTTTAAGATCATATGTTTTCTGAATACATAGGCTTTATATACCAATACATAAAAATAAACTAGTTTAGACACACTTTTCCATAATAATCTTACACTGGATAATCTATCTTGTTCAGTTCACATTATTTTATTTTACTTTATTCAGGATCTTGGACCCCCATTCTAGTGGTTGGGTTCACATTTAATCCATAATGTATTGTTTAGAGTTTAGCACAGTAAATGTACACAGCTACAATAGTTTGTAACACATGGTTAATGACCTAGTACAGACTATTATGGTTTATACAACTAATAATTAAAACAAGCTGTGCTCCCCATTTTAGCTGTTGTGAAACATACACTAATAATCTTCCAATTTGTCCTTAAGATTTTTCCCTTGCTTTTTGAAAACAGTTTCTTCTGAGGAAAAACCAATGGGCAAAACGTTCCTTTAGACTTATAAAATGTGACTCAACGAAGTCTGCTTTTTATATTCTTATATCTTGTATTCTTGTATACTCACCTTTTCTTTGTGTTACAGCAAGGGAAGGAGAGCCTAGCGATTTTTACTTAGTTAAGGTAACATGATTTGGCTAAGATTGAGGGTTCCAGGATCATTCATAATTTCCCCTTTTAATTCCCATAATTTCAGGGTAGACAAGGGAGCATAAAATGCAGTCCTATTCTCCCTATTAAATTTCCCCCAAAATACACAAGTGTGATTTCTTCTCTGGACACTAGATGTCAACTTCTCCACAATATAACTTTTGACCCATTGGAAAGAATGTGTCTTTAGGCAAAAACTACAGCAATTAGAATAAAACTACCGTGTTTTCCCGAAAATAAAACTCTATCTTATATTTTTTTGAACCCTGAAATAAGTGCTTGGCCTTATTGTCATGTGCTCAAAAGCCCGATTGGGCTTATTATCAGGGGATGATTTATTTTGGGGGAAACAGGGTACGTATAAAAACTTCCACAACCTGGATGATATTGTTTTAAATCAGTAGTTCAGACACCCAGACTGGTGATAATTTCTCTCACCAGAGTTCGTAATGATAAAAAGCAAGTTCTTCATTTATTGCTGAGTTTGTAAACTAAGTAATCAAATTGTCTGCTATGGGGATATGTGGCCTGCTAATAGAAAAACCATCCTTTTGAAATCAGCATAAGTCCAGCTACTCCAACAATCATTCTCACTGTCAGAAAAAAATGGAAAAAGAAATTAAATTATCCTGAGAAAAAACACTCCCCCATCTCAAATACTGATTCATGGAGCTGCCTCTAAATTCTACATTGTTTTAAAAGATTAATTTTCCATGCCACTATCCAATAGACTGTACATGCAGGAATATCACCAGTATCTTCTGTAAGCCACAGATTCTAGGTCCTATCTGCAAAATTCCTTGGCAGGCAAATTCATACAGAAGAGTCCCTGAGGACATGATGTTTGAAAATCACTGAACTGAAATTCAATTTTACCCTGACCCAAGGAGCTGCCCCTTCGTGCTTAACTATAAAATGCAAGATTTCAATTGAACCATCTGGCAAAAATTTCTTTCCATTCACTTTCTTTCCATTCCATTCAAGTCCCAATGATTTTAGTAATCAGAATCTATTCAGTAACTAAACATTCTGGGAACTGAAGCCAACATATACATCCCTATACTGTGGCAATTAAAGCAGTAACAGAAACAAGATGTTCCCTATTCTGCAAATTCTCTACAGATACATCATACCAGCAAGTATTTGTACAACTAAGGAGCTTTTCCTTACATATGAAGCCTTAATTCAGCCTAGACAAGAAATGTTTGGGGGAATGGTATGCCAGTCAACTTTCACCCTGGAGCCTGCAGAAGGAACCCTTATTCATCAAGCATCTGCTTAAATTAGCTTGAGATAATATACTCACTCTTTTGACTACAATTCATTATACAACATGTCTTCCCTGACCAAGTACCCCTCAAAGATATAACAAAATAAAAAATATTACAAGAAAAGCATATGACTTCTGCTGAATCTAACTTCTGTTCCTTTGATTTAATGTTGACTATTTGGGCTAGCATAGCTCTTCAAGTTCTCAGTAGAGCACTGTTTGATGTCCTGCATAATCACAAAAAGACAGCAAAGAAAAAAGGAAACTATGTCTTTATCATTATGTCATCAACTCTGTAAAGAATCTTTATGCCTCTGCCTTAGCCATATTCCAAGGAAGTATTTAGCCAACGTATCAAAAAAATGAGCCCATTTTCTTTCATCATCTGGCAATTGTGGACTCTATGAATCTAAAGCAACATCTTAAAACCTTGTTAAAACAATACATCTAATTCAAACATTGCATTATTATGGATTATTGCAATTTAAAATCCAAACTACAATTTGAGCTTCCAAACATGTGCTAAGGCCATTATTTAGAATTACTATCTACTTTAATTTTCATTCTAATTCCATTCTCAACATATGGAAGTTTTTGGAGGCATACATCAACCATATTTTTATTTCGTTACAGTTGTATCCTACCTTTTCTTTACAAGCTCAAGGCATCTTACACTGGATCTCCCTTCCTTTCCCCCCATAACAATAGGGAAAGATATGAGATAAACTAGTATGAAAGAAATGAATGGCCAAAAGTCACCCAGTGAATTCCCACAGCTTGAGGTAGAAGCTAAACTGAGTGTCCCCAGTGGCTGTCCAATAACTGTATTACAATAGACAGGATAAGTTACTGTTTGATCCCACTGCTATTATGAACCTAGTGAGATAATCTGTTGCCATGGAGTGAGATATCATCACTATGCTGATGATACCCAATGATACATCTCTGGCCCTGGCAAATTAAGCAATGCTATATAAGTCTCACCCAGGTGTCTGGAGGCTGTGGGGATCTGGATGAGGAACAACAGGCTTCAGCTGAACTGTGGCAAGAGTGGCATTGAGTTTTGGGGCATGCTGGTTCTAAGATTATGCCTTTTTTGGTGCTGCGTGGTCCTAAATTGTATGGCCCCAGTGAGCAATCTGGGGTTCCTCTTGGGCTCACAATTCCTGCTAAAAGAGCAGGTGGCAATTGTAGCTAGAAGGGTCTTTGGACAGTTTTGAGTTGTGCACCAGTTATGCCTGTCCCTGAACTGGAGGACTCTGCTCACAGTTACTAGTGTCCTAGTCACTTTCTGATTCAGTTATTACATTGTGCTCTACATGGGGCTGTCCTTGAAGAGGATTCAGAAACTTCAGCTGGTGCAAAATGCAGAAACATGCATGGTTATGTATGCATCTAGAACAGCACGTTACTCCTTCTCTGTGAGCTGCACTGGTTGCCAATGTGCTTCTGAGTCCAATTTGAAGGGCTGGTTTTGACCTTTAAAGCCTTTCACAGCATAGAGACTGGTTATTGGAAGGATTGTCCCTTCTTGATTACATCTACCCATCAGATCTGGCAAGAAAGGCCATGTTGCAGGTCCCATCTGTCAGGGATCTAAAGTTAGCAGGCCTGAGAAAATTGGCCTTGGTGCTCACCTTATAAATTCTCCCCCTCCCCAAAGTCAGATCACATCCATCCCACTTTTATTTTCTGGAAATTCCTCAAAACCTGGCTTGGCATTCGGCATTAGGCCTGGAGTTCTCAGGGGACTGGTGAAACCATGAGGAGGCTCTGTTGTTGATCAAATCTATTATATTGTGTTAGACATGTCTATTGTTTTGACTTTTTTTCCCCTGTAGGCTGGCCACAGCAATCTATTTTGTGCCCACAATCTATTAAGTCATGGTATTCATCTGAACCACAAACCTTTCACTAGACAGCTTGGGGTAGTGGCTTCTCCCGAATTAGAAACCAGACTGTGAGTTCTAGTCCTGCCTCAGGCCCAAAAGTCAGCTGGCTAACTTTGGCCCAGTCATTCTCTCTCAACCATCACAAAATGCTGTTGTGGGAAATATTAGGAGATGGGAGATTAGACATGTACAATGCCTTAAATTGACAAAAATATGTAGTTAATTGGTTGGACAGATAGACAGGCAGTCCACTTCCAGATGGGGCATTTTTTTCTCTTATAAATTGCTGTCTGATTTGGCCATTTCATGCTGATTATTTTATCATGTATGAAGAACAAGTCAAAACATATTTCCGCAAAGCCTTTTTTATTTGAGATTACTTTGGGGAACAAGAATAATTTTACAATATGCAGGTTTAGCAATTTTGAAATACATTTGGCAAATGAGATATGGAGAGCATTTATATTCTCAGAGTAGAGGGATTAAGCCCCTTTCCCTTCAGAATCTGGGAAGTGTTAGAACTCACTATAACTTCCTTCTCCAGGTATATGCAAAGAATTGAAATGAAAGCAGACAATGACAAGAGTTTACACCAGTGACATTTTTGCCCAAACAGGTGCTACTCATCTATGCAGATAAAACAATATGTTAGAAGTTCCAATCATAAAAGTAAAACAACACCACAGATTAAATTTGGGGAGTAGTTGCCAACAGAGGATTTTAGGAGTTGCCTAACAAGGTCTCGACTTTACATTTCTTTAAAACACTAGAAACATTCATTTACTTCAAAAAGATTATGATTAATTTGAGTGTACCACTGGTTACACTACCGAGAACGGATTGGGCAGTTAGGGGCTATGGTTATTGGAGATCTTTTTGTTTGGGTTTCAGGTTCTTCCACTACTAAGAAGTGATACTACAATAATTTGTGAGACTTTCACAGTGATTAGAACACTGATCCAGAGGTTACTGGAATGCCTGTGTGTGAAGCTGGTCCAGAGGGTTATGGTAGAACTGCTGCTGCTGCATTGACAACCCTGCTGCCCAAAATAAGTTCTTCAAGACCTCCTCAGCCTCATTTTCAGGTTGTTGCTGGAAGCACTGAATAGTTTAGAACTTCAGGCTCCAAGCCCTAGAAATGGGAGCTAAACTGCCCTGGGAATTTGTGGCTTCCACAAAGGTAGGCACATGCTGAAGTTGGCCTTCATAGCAGATGTCATCTGGATATGGGGGTTGTTGATATAAGTCTTTTGCTGTGCTCTCATCACTTTTGGGCCAGGTTGTGGATTCCTTACTCCTCCATAAGCACAAAACTCCTATTAAAGATGGTTTGTGCCAGACACCTGATGATTCTTGCTTCTTTTGTTAGGGATTTTTTGGCAGACAGTTCCGTTTTTGAATCTGATTGATCCCTGGCAATGTGAGCTGATTATAGTTCTGGATAAGAGCATTTCTACAAGGGCCTTTTCCACTTGCCAATCAGGCAGCTCACTATCAAGGAGTTGAAGTGATTAAAAAGACTTCTAAAGTAATGTTGGCGTAAGATAAAAACATGACTGAACAGTGACACAAACTCAGTCTTGGCTTTAACATTGGTAACAGGAACAGCAAAAATGTTCGTTCTCCATTCTTGTCCCAAAGGTGCTTTTTCAGGGGGCAACTGGACTTTCTTGTTTTTTCTTTGAAGATGTTTCACTTCTCATCCAA
>JANHFK010005905.1:51716-61876 GCA_036250565.1 Sibynophis collaris
TGAGCGAGTTGAGTCTCGGATCCCTTGTTCCAGAATGACAACAACAGGGTTGGGGCTCAGCGGAGGAGTTGTAGAAGGCAGCGGCCGCCAGGGCCGTCCTTAAAGGAAACAGGAAGTGCCGAGAAGTATAATAACGCAACGTGCTCGGGGTGGGCAACGGTCCGGCTTGGGAGCGCTCCTTCATCCAGCCTCTGAATCTGGCAGCTGGGGGGGGGGGTTATGACATCGCTGTTTCTTGGGAAACTCTTTTTTTCAGGTACAGGATTTCCTGCCCGGAGAATTCACAATTCGTTTGGAACCTGATTCCAACAGGGAATGTTTTTTTTTTTTCTTCTCCCTCCGGCTGCTTTCCCCGCCGGGTATTATATATATATACATAGGAAAGTTGAACAGACGTGACCGGTTCTTTCTTGCCTCTTTTTTTTTTTAACCCTTCTGTCATTTTTCCTTCCTTCTCCCCATCAGTGATAATATGCATTTGCACTGATCTTACTGGAGGCGCCATGAAAGCCCTCAGTTTCAGAGTGAAAGAAGATTCCCAAAGCGGGATTTTATTTCTTTGAAATCGGAGCCTTGGGCTCCCTCGGGGTTTTGTTTTTTGTTTTTTTTTCCCCTTTTTTTCCTCCCTTCTGTCGAACAGCCGCTTCCCTCCCTGGCTGTTAGGTGTCTGCCGGAGAAGCAGCGGAGGACAAGCCGTGGCAGGATGGAGAACCCACCTAGAGGGGCCCCCTTGACGCTAGCACATCCTCACTGCAGCCCGGGGGCTAATTCTGCTGCACAATGATAGTGGCCGAGGCTATCCTGCAAGTGTCCCAAGCTCCCGGGAAGAAAGGAAGATAAATGGTTTTCGAAGGTCAGTGTTGCAAATCGCATTGATAGGCGGAAGGAAGGAAGGAAGGAATGCAGGTTCTTCCACCTGCAGAGCGGACTTTGGGTCGGGTGGGTTTTTGTTTTTTGTGTTCCCCCCCACGCGAGTAGCACGTCTCTCTATCCAAGGATGTTACCAGACATTCCGGAATAACAGTAAACAACATCTCCGACCCTATTCTTTGAGGGAACCTATGAAAGGAAAAAGAGAGTTTACAGGGAAGAATGTTTAGAGGATGCAGGACTTTAAATTGTAGTCTTTGGGCAGGGCACATGGTTGGCGTTTTTTTTTTTTTTAGTTCTACAGAATATATAATATTGACTTAAAAGCCACAACCCTAAAGCTGGACACTGCAGCAAAGAAATATATATATTTTAACAGCAGGATTCTAGGTGTGTTTTCTCAGAAGTAAGTCCTGTGGTTTTGGTGAGACTTACCCCCCCTGTTCACCCTTAGTGTCATGGAATTGTCATCTTTCTTACAGTTGAAAGGGCAGCTTTGTAATGGCGTTAAATAGCATCCTGGGAGCACCTTTGGTTCATAATGGTGTGTCCACAACATTCCCTTCTCTTCTCACGGAGCAGGAAAATAGCACTGCCTAGGACCCTCTTCTCTGAAGTGAGTCAAGGAGCTTTGTTTCTAGATGAAAAGTTTGTTTTGTGTGCGGTTATTCTTCGTGTTTTGTCCCTTCTTTCTTGCCAAAGGAAATAAGGAATGCTGAATATGTATTTAAGAAGAAAGAAAAAGCAATATCTGTTTCTAAAGGACAGCATGGCAAAACAGTATGAAGTTTTGCTTTTCCTCTTAAAAACTGATCTAACACAGATGGCAAGAAACTCACTTTTGACTCAGATTTTCCTACTGTCTAAAATGCTGCATATGAAGACACTTTAATTTATATTTGGGATTTATCAAGGGGAATTGCTGCCTTTATTTAGGATCAGCTACCTAAAGCTATATTTCTTTTATGATATTTTTTTCTTACGCAAGCAAATGGCATTAATGGATGGACCTAGAGTTAGAAAAAAATAAATTCTTCAAGTTCAGTTCAACTCTCAGTGACTACCCGGACACATTCCTGCAGTTTTCTAGGGGACGATACAGAAGTCATTTGCAACTGCATTTTACCAGGATATATGTTTTTTTGGACTTCCCAATCTTGCATAAAGAAGGTCTCTCATCCATGTGCCAACCAGGCCCAACACTGCTTAGCTTCTGAGTCCAGATTTGGTCTGCAGGTGCTAGAAAATTTTAGGAAAATTCTGTTCTCTATGCTGGAGCTCCAGAAACACATGGAATATGATATATATGTATATATATAAGCATATATATTGAAAACAATTGCAATAGTCCATTACACTAGCTGATGCTATTGTTGCTGCGGAGTGTACCTATGAATACCGCAAGAGATAAAAGTTTTGGATTGATAAAGACTGATGCTGACAGAACTATGAATGTGATGCATGTAAACAATTTCCCATTCAGGAGGCATTCATGGATATGGTGAGTAATTGCTGCATGCTTCAGCAAAGAGCCATCTTTTTCCATCTAAGTCCCACTAAACAAGATGTTGACTATGATTGCCATAAACCACAGTCAGATTTGGCCCTATTGATTTGGGAATGTAGGAGTCTTAACAAACATGGGAGGAAGTCCCTGATTTATTAGCTAAAGAATATGGCAATGGATTATTTAACACCTTGGATAAAAATGAATCAGTTTGGAATGGTAAGCCAGATGGAACTAAAATGCATGTGATATAAATCAAGTTTTATATAAACATATGATGTCATTCTGCCTGAATTTGGTACGTTTTATCTGTACATGTATATAACTTTTCAGTGTTTTGCCATTTGAGTCTCTTCCTATAGAGGTATTATACTGAAAGGGCTGCTTAGCTCATAAGCAATTGGATGTGTGCCTTTTCCTCCCTTCCCCCCTCTCCCTGCCCCACCCCCCTTTTTGCTAGAAAATGCACCAGAATATGAACGATGCTTTCTCTTAAGAAATCCTCTACACGTCCTCTTTTTTTTAATATGTAATATCACTGAAAGATTAAGAATGAGCACTTTGGACAAGTTGCATACTTTTATTTTTATTTTTTAAATCTTCTCTGTAAGAATAATTAAGAAAAGAAGCATTCGTAGCTTAGAAATTTTATGTTTTTCTTTTCTGTTTTCCTGTATAAGTCTTATATAATGATTCGATTTGCTTGTACCATTTACAGTACTAAATAGCATGCTATAGAGAATTGTCAATTTATGTTTATACACCATAAAATACATGCTAGGGCCTTTCTCTAGAGGCTTCTTGCATCTTTCTCATAACAACAAAAGCAACATTTTGTTTTTCTTTAAGTATCATACCAGGATTTCATGTATATATTTGAAACTTGGGGAAAAAGGGCTCTGCATTGCTTTCCTATAACAATTTCTAAAACAATAAAATAAAAGGAAAATAAATTGCATGTTTATATTCTTTAAATGACCCAATTAGTAAGGTATTTTGACTTTACTAATTCACATTTCTTGTGCTAAGAATGTTTTTCATCTGTTCTAAAACCAGACATTATAACCGTTCCGGGGGCAGCATAAAAATCTCAAAATTGTAGGAACTCAACTTTTCCTTTCCTGGTCAGTGACACATCTACGCTTATCTGTATGCAATTTCCTCTTTATCCCTATATTTTTTCATTTAAAGGAAGCATATATGATCAATGACCAAGTCATATTGACAATCATATTATAAACTTATTTTTTTCCCACATGAGTTCTTCCCATTCTTTCCCTCTTTGCTCTATTGGTTATGAGAAGTAGGTGAGGAGAGATAAATGAAAGTGATGAAATTTTAAACAAATTGATTTTCGTGAGAAAAACTATCTTGCACTAGGGTGGGTTCCACTTACTTTCGTTACCGGTTCGCAACAGGAACACATGTGTACGATTGCTTCACTCACTCGTGGCGCTTCTGCGCATGCACAGAGCGTCCATAATGACGGGTGAGCGGAGCCTCCTGCCGCCGTTACTACCGGTTCTAAGAACCAGAGCAAACTGGTTGGAACCCACTATTGCATTGCACATTATGAAAATGGCCACCTATATCCTAAACCGATTCTCTTATAGGCTGGTCATAAAGTAGTCTAGAGATTTTGGGATAAATGTATTACCTTGGCACAAACCATTGGCATACCCAAAAGGAATTAAGTGAGCATGGATGATCTTATCATGAAACAACAAGAAGCAGCTGCTTCAGAAAAAAGATTCTAGAGGAAATACTAGTTCCATATCTCCAGTGTAGAAGACTACTGGAGCAGAACAAGGTGCAGGGACAAATTAATATTTCAATTCATGTCTAAAGTAACCATTATGGGAGAGAGAAGCGTTCATACCTTACATTAACTAAGAAACAAGATTCCAAGGTTGTATGAATAGTGGTATGAATTAGTTCTTTAGATCTAACCAGATAAGCTAAACAGGATTACATTTAGATCCCAAAGATCTTCTTAGACCCACAGTGAAATAGGAATATGTGACATCAATTCTGAAAACTGGCAGCAATATCAGACCTCGGAATGCACATGGCTAGGTATAGATACTGGGAATCAAGCCTTTTGTACTGTGATTATTTGCTGGTCTCTCTTTAGGCCAAGGGTATAAACTCTGATGCTGGGGTCCCCCAACTCCCTGCCAAAGTGAGGTATGTATATCTATATGTGTTAATGTGAGGCAGGTTGTGAAATATAATGGTTTCATCCATTAAAGCCCCGGGAACCTCCAATGACAGAGCTTACTTCTGCCTGCCTTGGGGTTATCCTCTGTGTTGTGGAAAGCCTGCTGTGGATCTTGAGATGAACAGAAGATGTGCAGTATAAGCATCCCCCTTTTCCTTGAAAGCAGCATCCAAAGTCCTTAATACTAGGAGCAACCTCTGCACAAAATGTTGCTTGCTTTAGAATATGCTGATGTTAAGTTGTATTGAATATAGCCAGTTGTTTCCAGAGAAGAGAGATCTGGTACCAATGAAGGAATACATGGGTGAATTATTCTGTTGTAAGATATTGTTGACAAGATATTTGAGAATGTTTCACTTGGTATTCACCTTTATGGATATATTAGTACAGCCCTGTTCTATGGAGATGAGGTTGATTGAGGAATGTTTGCAATTATAGACAATAAGTGGGAAACCTTGCCCTCAGCCCTTCAAATATTTACTCTTGATGCAGTTCTGTATAGTTCTTCATAGCTGAAAAAGATGCTTGTTGCATGAATATTTTCACATGGGAACACATCGCTTGCTTCAAGTTTCTCAAGTGCTTGTGACTGTGTAGTCTACACAACTTAAAATCCAGTACTGTTAAACACTACTTATGACACATATTGTGCAAGAAAATAAACAAGAATATAAAATAGGATTAATATTTAAACTAATGGAGAGAGACAGAAAAATAAAACATAGGGGATAGTAATCGAATTGAATGTGAGTCAGCAATGAGTCAAAATAGGAGAGAAACCGTATAATTAGCACACAAAAAAAGTATAGTGCCCAAGAATGAGAATAGGAAAAGATTACTTTGTCCAACCTTGACACAGCTAAGCATTATGTTAAAAGAGTAAAATCTGCTGTGAAACCTAAGAGAATTGTTAACAGACAATAAGATAAAATACAGCAGGTTTCAAAGAACAACTAGAAGAGAAACACAATGATTGTCAAAACATTTGTCTTGTTGAATAGAAGATGTATTGGAGAGTTTCCTTCTGCAGAGATTTTGAAGAAAAAGTTGTGTCACTCTATTGCCCTGTAAGTGACAAATTTCTTTTGGGATAGATGTGTATTTCATCTGTCATCTTCATATATCGGTACATCTTTTATCTAGTTAACTGCAAGCTTCAAGAAGAAAACTACAAATTTATCAGCCACATTTTGGCCTAGAGCTTGTGCAGAGCCAACCTGTATGATTATTTTATGGTTCACTGTGTTGTGCAATCTGACAAAATTGTTAATTTTGTAAACTGCCTCTTATGTTACCCATAACTTTGGTAAATATGTGATGTGAACACAGCCATTACTGTATCTTAATAACTTAGAAAATTAATTTGAAGAGCAATTAGTTTCCTCTTAGAATCTTGCCTGTAATCTAATAGATTTTAGTAGAAAGCTGAGCTGCCACCTGTGCACAGGACGAGCTTCTGTGTGATTCTGAACAGTCGATACTGTAGAAGAAGGAATTTCTCACCCCAGACAACAGGCTGAAATCCTGTTCGTCTGTAACTATGACAGTGATCATTCCAATTTCCTGTGGATCTGGTAATTATATCTGCTTCGGAATAGTCAATTTCAGTTTTATAGATTAGATTGAAAGAAGGCACTGCTTTATTCCTAATAGATGTGTGAAAATTTCAGGCTGATTATGCCAAGTTGAGTGTGTGTTTTTGTTCATTGTTGGCTTTGAACATTCTTTTTAGTGCAAAAGCAGGATTAAAACATTGATTTTAATAAATCAGTAATAATTGTATAATATACCTGTATTATGGGGCAGCTATTAGCCTGCAGGAAGCAAGCCCAGTTTGACTAGAGTAATTGTTTCAAAATGGAAACTCAGTTCAGAAATCTGACTGAACTACTTTCAAATAAAATCAAACCTCAGGACTGAATATTAACGTGGTTCTAGTATCTATTATAAATAAGTAAATTATTTAGAAGTATATTTTACATGTATTCTGGAAAATGTTATTCCATGGGTCAGTGGACAATTGTGTGTTGAATGTAACCCCAAAGGAAGACTTCTTTTCCTGTCTTTCATATATGTACTTTATATGTAGATGCTAACACGGAAAGTGGATTGACTGAAAGAACATTATTGCCATTTGCATCAGATTTTGTGTAGTAGTATTTCAAGGGTCACAGTACAGGCAAAACTCAGGATGGAATAGAAGCGATCAAATAAGTACTGAAGAACAGTCAGAATAAGGACTAAAGTAGCTTAGTTAACCTGTTGCTCAAATTAAAGTGTCACATATAATTTTAAAGATGATAAAGAAGGAATGACTGTGTCTATATGTTTGATGCTGACTAAAAATTCTGATTTGAGACATATTTTCCTGTTTAGTTAGTGATTGATAGAGAGATGTCATCATCAGCCATTCAGTAGTCTGACACTCTCCATGCCCTTCTATCTCGCACTGCCTCCTTCAGATAAGCCATGGTCATTCTGGGGTCATCCTTTATAGTGTCCAGCCAATAGGTATTAGGGCAGCCCCTTCTCCTTTTTCTGCTAATCACTCCCAGCATGATTGACTTTTCGAGTGAGTCAGCTCGCATGATATGACTGAACTATGACAGCCTCTATTGGGCAGGCTTGGCTTCAAGTGATATTTTTGGTGAGGTTTGGTCTGTTCTGTTTGTGATTTTTGCAATCCAAAAATAGCAGTGAGGCACATATTTACTTGATATCATATGTGTCATGATATCATTGTGCAAAGAATGTATGTAAGTGTATGTATGTATGCACATATTTAACACATTTACATAGTTGCCCATCTTATAAGCGACTCCCATAAAAACCATAATAAAAGTATAAAACTAAGCACCTTAAAAATATTAAAAACAACAAAAATGTTGCACTAAGTCGTATAATCCCTTATCGCAACACTTGGGAAAAATCCAGGTTTTCAAAGCGTTACAGAATTAGGAGGATAGAAACCTCCTATCAAACCTCATGGGGCAGAGAGTTCCGTAGGGCAAGGGCTGCCACATTACAATAAATTTTCGATTGGGCATGCTTCCTAGCTAACATCAAATGACAATATATAGAGCATGCCTATCCTATCTGATCTATTAGACAGGTTGATGTTTTTAAGGAAAGGGGGTCCTGCAAATGACATAGCCCTATGCTATCCAGGGCTTTAAAGGTGATGTCCAGCATCTTGGATTGCACCCAGAAAGAAACTGGAAGCCAGTATAGAGAGCATAACAAAAGTGTTAGATGGCCAAACCTAGGGATCACCATTATTGTCTGTGCTGCTGTATTGTGGGCCAGTTGAAGATTTCTGGTGCTCTTCAAGGACAGTCCAATGTAGAGTGCATTACTGTAATCCAAATGGAAGGTGACCAAGGTTGCAAATCTGCAACTCCAGCAGTGGCTGCCATCTGCCCCTTGAGCAAGAGCCATGAATCTAAGAGGATCCCCAAATTTTGCATCAGTTCACTCATGGAAAGGGCCACTCTATTCTGAGTCAAAGATGAATTATCATCTGGCCTTGGGAGCCAAAATCTCACAGCCACTCCATCTTGCCAGGGTTGAGTTGAAGCTGATTCTTCTCATCCAGATCCTTATATCATCTGCATCATAATATCATAATGCTAAATAATGATTGTATGTTGTTTATGTTAATTGAACAATGTCATCAGTATGACATCATTTGCCCCTTCCTCTCAACCCCAATGGTAATTATCTGAAGGCTACTTGGAGTCACAGAATTGAGTCTATAGGAGATAAAAATAACCAACAGTTTTTTTAAAATCCTGACCTAGGTCATCATAAAATATGCTCACCGTGATTCAATACGATCAAATAAAAATTAGATATAAATATTTGTATGCAGATTTTTCAGTTGAGAATTGGTAGATATAATCCCAAGGCTGAACAGAAATCTTATTATGCTTCAAGCAGTGTTTATGAAGGTCACTGCCCCAATATATTTAGACCTTTTCTGCATGTAGTGAAATCTATATCAATAGCAGGGGTTTGAAGATATTTGGAATTATCCAAATACCTTATTTTTTTAACATTAGCCAAAGGCCAAAAGGTTTAGCATTCAACAACGGCAAGCAAGGAAAAGAAAAGAAAAATAACGCAGTGATTTTTTATTTTATTCAGAAAACAAGTATGAGTCTAAATCACCAACAATTCAACAACTTAATCTTATGAGTCAACTGCTGCTGGATAAACATCATTCCTGTTTGCTGATCCCAAAAGTGTAGCACAATTTCTTTCCAGGAGCTTTTATTTATTGCCACATTGTACGTATAAGTCACACTTTTTGCTAAAGGCAGTGGAAGATATGTGTGCAAATACCTATTTATGACATTTGCAACTGGGGAATAAAACTGAACATAAAATATCATATAAAAGTATTACAAATTTCCTAGGAAATTGTCACTTTCTCCACAGCTTTACATGCATCTAGAAATTAAGAAAAAAGGTGGGATTAGGTTTGGACAAAAAAAGGCATGTTTTGATATTATTGAAGCTGCAGTACCCTGCCTTAAAACTGAGACAAGGAGATAGCAAACTCCATTTACCTGGAGTAATATCCCCACCCTTGAACTCAGGTGAAGGACATCACCCATAAGCAATAACTGATCTCAAAGGGCTAAATTGTGTTAACCTTCATATTTTGTTTGGAGACTACAGGGAAATACAAAGCCTCTAAGGTAGTCTAGAAGGTTGGAAAAAATATCAACAGAAGATAATATAGAAATACTTCCGTATTTTTAATAAACTACACGAATGTCACTAAGAGTTGAGATTCTTCAGTGGGACTTACCCATTAACTCTCATGTAACTTGATAGGACTACGTTTTGGATATAAACACAATTTATTTCCAAATTGCTTTAATTGTTTTAACTTCAATTTGGAAGTCCTGGACCTCATGTTGTCCACATGAGGTCCTGAACAACATGACGTCCATGACTTCCAAATTGGAGTTCTCTCCACCATGCTGCCAATTTTCAACAGCAAAGTTCAACAGGAATTGGTTTGTGATTCCCACATTTTTCTGGTAAATTCCTGAAAAATATCATCTTATCCCTTACATCACAGGTGTCAAACTCTTATCATATCACGTGATGTATCATGACGTATCATGATATTTTTTGCCTTTGCAGAGCTGGGTGGGCATGGCGTGCATGTGACTCATCCGGCCGCCAGTTTAACACCCTTGTCTTACATGGTCAAAATAATCTAGATATTGTTGTTCACATAATGGTAACTCTTTGCTTAGATTATTATAATTACTCTGTTTAGACTTTTGGTCTCTAAGTGATTTGTTGCTACTCATAGACACATCTCTGCGTAGTATTTGAATGTTCTTGATACTAAAATTTGTAAGGCACCTACTTGGCCATTGTTATTTGCCATTTGAATACCTCTCTCTTCATCTAGGGCTTTTCTATATTAATTTTTGATGAATGGTTTTTGTTTGTCTTTTGTAGGTCACTTTGTATGCAATAATTCAGTGTGGCCCTCAGTTTCCCCCAAACACTGAATTACAGTTAATTATCAATTAAATG
>JANHFK010005906.1:42353-60872 GCA_036250565.1 Sibynophis collaris
AAAACATATGAAGAACGGTTGCAGGAACTGGGTATGTCTAGTTTAATGAAAAGAAGGACTAGGGGAGACATGATAGTGGGAAAATATCAGGGATATGAAAAGACACACACACCCCCGGGCATACTGTGGGCAAAGTGATATCACTAGGTAATTCTTTCAACCCAGAAGCACCTTGGTAGGTGCTACTTTCCAATATGAAAGTAGCAGTAGGGGAATTGTTTTGTTTGGTTTTGGTTTGTTGACTAGATAGAATCTGAAGGTTCAACACCTCTGGTTTCCTTCTGTTATTGCAATTTCCAGATTTACAAACAAATAAAAGTTTTTCCACTAAGGAAACATAGGGCATCCTATAAAAAAAGTTGTTTCTTCCTTGTGTAAAAGGAATGAATAATTAGGTAGGATAAATATTGGTTGCACACAGATTGGGATTACATGTCCCATATAAATCATAATGTGTTGGCTTGTTTGTTTGGGGATTAGCACACTGTGTGAACTGCACCAATTTGGGTTTAATAACCAAATCATGTTTAAACAAGGAATAATTCAGTAAAATGAGTGAACTCAACCAGAATATGCTACATGGAGTTTGTAAATACATTTTCTATGCAGACATGTATCCTTTCACATTTGAACCTGTTTGTCGATTCGTATGTTTAACCTCTTTTGTCTACTTGTAAATCCTTTTCTTCTGACTTTCTGGTCCTGACCCATGACATACTGGAAGCCCACCTGTTTAATAAAGAATTTCAGCTATGAAGAATGATGACTGTGGCTTTTATGAAGTAGTTCAGCACTGATTTTTGGATTGCTCATTCTTCAAAGAAAGAAAGATGGCTTGAGGCAGTGATACTTGGAAGAGGAAAATTTATATCACAAGACAACTGAGCTATATGAAGCAGAATGTATCATCAATATTTCCTACAACAGAGATATCACTTTAGAGACATTTATTTTTAGTAGAAATATTCTGGCATGAGAAACTTCTGAAAGCAGTTATCTCATAAAACATAGAGCTAAGAAAGTGAAATATGTATGTGTGTATACAAATACATATACCAAAGTAATTGGAAAAAGTTGTAGATTCCAGTTTTGTACATTTTCTGAAAATTTATTTCATTTTATTTAATTTTCTTTAATATTTATTTGTTTGTGAAACTGGAAATTGTAGTAACAAAAAGAACAGCATTGAGTCTATTAAGTAATAATTTAATGCTGATTTTACACCAAGTTTGGGCCAACATGCATCCTCATATAACATCATATTTGACTAAGAACATTTCCAGAAACTCTTTGTTAC
Organism: Sibynophis collaris; assembly: GCA_036250565.1. Classification (NCBI taxonomy): domain Eukaryota; kingdom Metazoa; phylum Chordata; class Lepidosauria; order Squamata; family Sibynophiidae; genus Sibynophis; species Sibynophis collaris. Next base: position 43,651 of record JANHFK010005906.1, read on the forward strand.
ATTTGTGTAAAAATAAGTTTTTTTCTTTTCTTCAACTAGTATATTGTTGTTGTTGTTGTTGTTACTATCATTACTGTTATTCATTATTACCTGTTTTTAATTATACCCTCATCTGCAAATAGTCGAGGTATCTAACAAAATTTAGAAACAAAACAGAGGAGTAAAATGCAGATAGTGTCAATAGAATAAACCATAAAAGAATATAATTTTTAAAATGCCTGATAAATGAAATGCCTATTTATACATATGTTTGAAAAGCATTTTTTGTTCAATTAAGATATATTCTTGTCAGATGTATTGTTGAATCCTGAAATGAAATTCTAAGGTAAAAAAAAAAAAAGATTAGATTTTAAATGTACTGAAATTGCCCAATAAGCATTCAAGTAAATTCTCAGATCTGAAGAAACGGTTGAATGGATATCCTAAAGCTCCTTGCATTAATTCAATTTATAAACAGATACATTACATTTGTGGGGACGGGAAGGGGTGCCAACTTCTCATTTTATAGACTTCCTCAAGTTCAAGTCTTTTTGCCATGTCCAATTGTCTGTTATTTTCTTGCCTGATTTTCCTCATAAAAGTTCATTCCCTTTTTCAGTGAATTTTTGCTGGAAGTGATCAATATCAAACTACTTATCCTACTGAATTATATAGCAAAGGAAAATACTTCTTTCTAAGAGCATCTTATGTTTGCATATCAAGATGATATCTTATATGAAACAAAATCAAAAGATAGGACAGCTGAAGAGGTGTAATTCAACAGCTCTCTGTGCTGCTGTCACTGCTAATGATTGAGGTGGACAGGAGGTGTGGATGTGGCTATGGTCCATAAAGGACATAGACAGGTGGGCGGCCACGCTAAGAGGCGGGGAAGTGCATCTAGTACAAAAAAGATCATGCAGCCTTTTCCAAGGCATTCCTTTTTGGAATAAATAAGAGAGAGAGAGACAGGAAAAGCTGAAACTTACATTAAGCAGCTTTACAATGGGTGAAGAACTGTTGCCAGGAGCAAAGTTCTATATGGATTAAAGAGAGGAATAGATAGAAGAAGAAGAAGAAGAAGAAGAAGAAGAAGAAGAAGAAGAAGAAGAAGAAGAAGAAGAAGAAGAAGAAGAAGAAGATGATGATGATTAAGTTTTTCGTATTAGTTAAAAACCCTAAACAAATTCAATTGTAAGTCTTAAGGCTTCTAGGAGAAATCTTTAAAGGTAGATATCTCTTTTGGTCTGGTTGTCTGCAAAAAAAATATCTTGGCATACTCTTCTACAAACATGGATGATGGAATTATGGGTCCATCAGCATTACAGGAAACAAGAGGAAGACTCCAGTTGATTTATGAGGTATTATCAAGAATGATTTAATTTAAGCTCTAATTGTTATTTATTGATTTTACATATAATGCCTTCAATGTGTCTTATTCTTGTACATAATGCATTAATATAGGACTATTGAGAAAGACTAGCTTTTACCTAAATAGAAAATGAAGAACCAGAGGAGATGTCACATCGTTAAGACAGCAAATGCAGGCTACCATTAAGTATCTCTCAGTAAGGAAAGTTAAGTCATTCTGTCTTTCTGATTATAATACTATCTCTATAGTAAGTTTCCAAGCACATTTTGCTTATTCATAACAATAAATATAACATGTACTTTTAATGTAAATAGGGCATTTAAAATATATATATGATGGTGTAGTATGTGAGATTGTACTCCCATACTTTCTGAATAGCACATGCATTAGTTGAGGGATGATATGCTTGATGTGCTAAAGATACTAGCAATCATCTTTTGCATATTTATTCAGAAGTTAAATCTGGCTAAATTCAGTATTATATAGGGCTAACTTCTAAATAGATGTGTATTAGACGGTGCATTTCATTTTGTCCCCAATATTCAGAGAAGAAACATAGTTTGTTTACCTATGATATGCAGTACCTACAGTCAGTTTTCCAGATGCCAAACAAACTACATTATGTTCTGTTTCATGCCTTAAATATATGCATAATTTTATTTCATCTAAAGCTATCTTGCATTTCAGAAATATTTCGGAATGTTGATCAAACTCCTAAATAACACAGCTAAGAGTTAGTGCAGGACTACTTATAATTGAGAACTTTTAGGTCTGTATATCCTGTTACATTCATTTTAGTTGGGGAATTACATGACCACTAGTTGGTTGATCAAGCCTGAATAAATTTATATAAGAATATAACAGTTTTTGAAAACCAAAAGCAACCGTTTTTTTTTAAATTTACATTCAAGCATATATTTTATGCCCATACTATGTTCCAGTAAACATTTTAAAAGAGACATCAATTATTTTAATATAATTTATATAGATATTAAATTAGTGCCAGAAATTAAATTATTTTTTTAGCTGACACTGAAATTGACCTCTATTTATTTGGCTGTTGGATCACCCCTCTTTTGCTTTGAGGTTCTTCTCTATTGTAGCTGCATATTGCAATCTGTCATTCCACTGGTGTTTTTCAACAGTTCTTGGATGGCTATCAGAGCTGAGCCAAACATAACCCTTTATCAGTGCTATTAAATTGTATGAAGCATCAATTTATATCAGAAGGCATTTGTTTCAGGAACAGCTGGAAAGTTCTTCAATATCCTAGCTATCTTTGTTGCACTAGCTTTTGGTATTTAAGAATAGTGGAACAGAAATAGAAGGGCTTTTCACTGCCAGCATGCCAGGAAGATCCAAGCAATGTACAGTCTACCATAATTCTCATAAAGCAGAAAGGCTACTCAGACCAACACCAGAAATCCCTTGCTGTTTTTATATACTAAGTAATAGTATACTAAATGTATTTCATATAAATATGAAAAATCAGCTGGATGCCAGAAATAGCAGAAGACAGGATTGCTTGAAAAATATTTCTTAGCTGATTTTCAGGAAGAACTATGCTATCAATCAAACAAACAAATAAAACCCTTACCTGAATATGTGGGTCTCAGAGAGTGTATTTGTATCAATTAGCCATTATTTGCAACAAGTAGTCTAGAGTTTCAGAAAAAGCAAATTGGGTACAAACTGAAGATGTTGGGAGCCAGGAATAATATTGCAGGTTATCTAGCATGGCCTTGAAAGACTACCTACTGTAAAATTATACCACTGTCCAATTAAATGCTTCTCCAGGTGGTCAGAAACCCGCATGTACAGTAAAAATTAATATTTACTGTATAGAGAGGTCTTAAAGGCAATTTCCACATCTACACTGACCTTCAGGAGTCAAAAATGGTGATATGAGGCAGTGGTGAAATTCAATTTTTTTTACTACCGGTTCTATGGGCATGGCTTGGTGGGTGTGGCAAGGGAAGGATACTGCAAAATCCCCATTCCCTCCCCACTTGGGGGCCATCCGGAGGTGGCATTTGCCAAATTCTCCAACTCCTCAAAATTTCTGCTACCAGTTCTCCAAACTGTTGAAAATTTCCACTACTGGTTCTCCAGAACCTGTCAGAACCTGCTGGATTTTACCCCTGGTATGAGTGTACATCTTTTGAAGTTGTTGGATAGTGGTTTAACATTCTACATTTCTTATAAAGCATCTGGGTTAAGCTCTATATATCTTGCTTTAAAGAGAATTTAGAGATCAGTGTGGGGCCTTAACTATCACAGATCGAGTAAACCACATCCAGAAGTTTCACTTGTGCAATCATGTCATAAACCATTGACTCTTTTAAACTTTATGATGGTACTTGAGGGGTACTCTTGCCAATGCAGCTCTTCTTCCCTTTTCCTCCTTTCTTCATATGTTGTGCACCTTGCCTTGTTTATCGTGATCTTAAGAGCCAAGCAGGTATCATGAGGAAGGGATTAAAAGGTGATGGGTACAGCTATGATATCAAGGCCTTTGTCCCATTTTATGTGTGTCGCAGCCACTATTTTTATTTTTACCTCCCCTTATGATTACACCAGAGCCGAGCCTCTTTTAATTGATGTAAGTCATTTCATTGACAATTGTTTGAAAAGCAAGATAAAAATACAGTAAGCAAATAATTAATACTTAGTAGATATAAGTAGGTTATTTATCAAAGAACCATAAACTTTTCCAACTGACAAGCAATAAAAAATATAGGAAATGTTTGGTCGCAATTGCTTAGTACTTAAATGGTCACCCGTTTAGAAGGAGTAAGAAACAGCTGCATCTATCAGTCTCCCATTGTATATTACGTGCCAGGAATGGACAGATGTGTCACTCTATAGTGCAGAGATGATTGGGTTACTGTCACCAGATCAGGCTTATTCATTATATAATCACCCCTATTTATAGATGAGAATTCAACATTGGTGCTAGTAACTTTTTCAATCTGTCCCCTTTAATTTGTTTTTAATGTGTTTATTTTTAATAAGAAAAAAAATAGGAATTAAGTTTATTTTCCATCGGCCTTGCTGTTATATTACTCACCTTTTAGCAAAATCTTCTCTTGAAATTTATATTGTTCCCTTCCCTGCTCTATTAATAATCAGAATGAGTTCAACCTAAATCCTACAACAGTATTTTTCAGCTTTGTTTTGGCAACTTTAGATTCTGTGGATGTCAACTTCCAGAATTTCCCAGCCAGTGTCGTTGAAAAACAATATCCTATACCGGTAGACTGATTAAATTGATGGAATAATTCACACAACTGCAGATATTACTCCTCTGCTTTGCCAGTTTGATTTCATACCCAGCTGCAAATATTTAGACAGAGATGTGATTTGTCCTTGTGTGATATATTCAATCTCAATGCTTGGAATAGCCCTCTTTGTGTTTGTTTCAACACTTTTAGAAAATGGGACAATATGTTGTGGTGGTAAGGACACAACCTTGAAATGATCTTGAACTACTTAGCTCCATAGAGTCATTCTGTTGCTACGCTGGGGAAAAAAGATTTCTTAGTAGTGGGAGTCAGAAAAGTAAAACATTGATTAATCTTGGTGAATGAACTATAGCTACTATTGCTGGGAGTGCTGTTTGCCAATTAGAGTCTGCAGGAGAGTTTGCTTTTCTTCTTCTTTTACAGAACTCCCTGCAAGTAAAAGTGGGAGAGAATCAAGAGCCAAGCACTGATGGGCATCCTATGAAAGGCCTCTGGTCATATGTTAACCATAAGTGGGTCAAAACTATAACTCCAAAAAAGCAAGGCTGCTCCCTTTATCTCTTTCTGATCACCAGGCAGCCTTTGTTTGAGATGGCCTGAAGTTATTAGGCCTTTTTAAAAAATATTGTATATTTCTCTCCCAAGAAGGATCATACTTCAGTTTTTTAGGCTCTGGAGCCCACAGCGAAAGGTACCATGTACTGTTTCATTTAAGGCAATGAAATATGTTGGCCTGATGGTTTATCTACCCTGTTTTATCTGCCCTTCCCTGTTTCTGACTCTGACTTCTGAAGGAAGAGCAGTTTGCTTAGCCCTTGGCGCTAATCCTTGCAGAGTTAGGCATAATTGTATTCTTTTATCTATGTCCAAAATAGCATATTCCCTAAAGTCATAACTTGAGCTCTCTCTGAAGAACATCCTTCACTTCCAGATCATGTCAACAACTCACCTCCTTCTAACCACACCTCTACAACATGATTAAACCCGGTGGCATATTGGGCTGAAATTACTCATAATGCTAAGAGACTTTTTAATCATGTTTTGATCTTTCCTTTAAGGAAAATATAGGTAGCACTTCCATAATGATGATTCCTCATGTCCAATTATGGTTGTTTGTACTACTGAAAGTTACAGGCAAATTTGTAACTGACTTTCCATAGACAAGTAATTTTTCAACCTTCCATCCATCCATCTATCCATCTTTGTAATATCTATGACCCAGTCACATAGTAATTTTTCCCAGTGCTGCTTGGATTTATTATTTAATCATAAAAACTAAAGGAAATGTAATCATTTATTTATGTTTGTTAAGCATTCCTATTCATATTTCTTAAGCATTTCTATTTTTTCCCTATAGATGGGGTTTTTGACATGGCACATAAGCTATAAGGCATAGCTGAATGGGAAAGAAACTAATACTATGAAAAAAAATAAGATAAATTTATTGTTAGAAACCACTTTAAGGTGGTTTCCTTTTCACATTAAGGTGAAAAGGATACAAATTTAATATTTAAAAATAATTTTGAGACAATTTTAAATAAACGTTTAAATAAATAAAAGTGAATCACCTAATTTTATAAGGTTGTTTTTCACTTTTTTTGTATATATTACTAAATTTGGACAAAAAAAGTACAAAAAGTTGTATGCATTTTTCCCAATGCATTTCTATATCCTTAATCTAAACTATTTTTTTAAAAAAAGTAATATATGTTTCCTTTAACACTTTAATGCATTCTTTTCTCTCAATATCCATATTTTTGTATGCAGTTTTTGAATTTCAGTCCACATTACAAAATGATAAAAAGTGTGGATTTCATTGGACAAATAATACATTCTGTTTCATGTAGACTGCAGGAAGTGAGAAGTGAATTTTATCAAGCTTCACTTTAATACTTATTGGAAGATTACACTGATCTATTCTTTAGAAGCCATCTATGGTAGTTGAACATTTTAAATCACATTTAGTTCTATCGTCATTTAATGATGGGAGAGAGTGCTAAAGACGAGATGAAAATATTCAAAATGTATTTTAGGATCTGATGTATTTGATATGTGTAGAATTTGCAGATCAGATTATATAGGTATGCACCAAAGTTAGCCAACTGTTCAGAGACTAAGGTAATATAATTATCATGTGCTGCAAAACTGAGGTCTTGCCAGAAACATGGCTTTTTTTCTTCCCTCTTTTTTTTTCCAGAAAGAAAAAAAAAAGAATGATGGCTTCAGAAAAGATGGATACAAAAAATGGAAGGGTTACAACTGAAAAAATACAATCTGAATCTCCAACAAAATTCTATGTTTGAAAATGCAAAGTGATTGCACATTAATATCCTTCTCTAGAAGCATCCTTTTAGTGAGAATGCATTATCAGACAAGCTTCCTGATCATTAATCTTTTTTCCTGACAGAAGTGGATTTTTTTTCCTTTTTGAGACAACACGCTTCTTTATTATCCCATATGAATTGCACTACTATGGAATGTAAGGAAGTGTGTGGTTTCGGAAGGATGAATCTGCACTTTGAAGAATCCTTTTCTGCTTATATACATACCTGTGCTTCTCTCTCATAATATGGAGGCAAGAGAGAAAGAGAAAGACAGAGAAATCAATTATGCTGCAATTAAGGTTTTATCCTGATTTCAGAAATGTGAAATATTTTTGGCTTATTGGAACGTATGCAAACAGACTGCAGTTGTCACTAAATACATTTCTCCAATATATTTTTAAGTATTATTGTGTATTTTAAATAGCAGTGTATGCTTTAATCAATTTCTTTCTCATTAAGTGGCAAATATAAACAATACCTTTTGTACCTTTGGCCAAAAGGGAGAGAAATAATAAGTGCAGATGGTAACAAAAAATGTCTTCGTGCAGTTTAAAAAGGAAAAAAAATACATCTAGCAAACAGAAATTGAAGTTCTGTTTTTGAGGTACATGAAAAAATCCAAAATATCAAATAAATTGTTTGTGAAATTGAGTAGTAAAAAGACTCAGAATGGGGTCAGAACATGATGAAGTTTTTACACAACTTTTGCAACTTTAATTATGTCAGGGTTTTTGATAGCAACAATATCACATCCTAGGGCTATAACAATGGGAAAACAATAACATATAAGAGTATGATATTCTCCTCTGTGTCTGGTTATTTTAGATCCTTTTTTATATCTAGCTGCTCTAGACAAGTTTTGTTATTTGAAATCTTCTAATACAATAATACAGGATTTAAATCTGAAATTGTCACTTAATGCCAGTATGAAAGAAACCCTATACTGATTTTGCTTATTTAACATTTTTAATTGATTTTATGTTGCTACAGAAAATAGAGGATACATCATAAAAGACCCATCATGCATAATCATGCCTAAATCATAGAAATCCATTAATGACTTAAGTGGCTTACAGAAAGATGATGTAAAATACTTTTTAAGTTTCACCCAGCTCGTGATGAGCCTCATACATTCATTGCTTGTGGGTTCCATATAGGCTAGAAAAATGCTCCTTTTGTTGCGGTTACAAAGTTGCCACGTGCCAAGGAGTTGAACAGCCCCTGGCAGCTGTCAGTCAAGTACAGCTGGAATAGCTTTACAAAAATCAGTGTTTGAATGACAGCTGGCAGGTGATTCCAGCTGACAAGAGTGTTTTCTTCAAGTAAGAAGAAAAACCCATTTCTTTCAAAGGGGAAGATAAACACTTTTACATGAACTAGTATTGGGTTGTGTCTCTGAATCCTGCCACATCTTGTCCTTTAAAAAAAAAAAAACTAAACTCAGATTATGATTATTTAGCCCAGCTGCCAAAACAGAAAACTTTTCAACTTGAAGTTCACATATGAGTAGATAAGTTTTAGGGTCAATCTGTAGCATTTGTATGCTGTCTACTCGTTCCTCCGAGGGTCTGGTGATGACTTCATATGTATTAACATGTGTATATTAGAAGAAAAGCATTGCTCTGGCTGGTCAAAAGGAACCAAGGCCGTCTCTCCTGGAGGTTTGGTCCCCTTCAACCAGCTATAGCGGTGCTGACCTTATTCACTACTCTACCACAACATACACTCAACTAATTCATGCTTAGATTTCCCACTTCTGAAATCTCCAGGAAGTTCCGCCCAAATCTTTCTATGTTAAACTGTTGTGAGGCAAAAGGAAGATGCAGATCCTTAAAAATAGGGGTGGGTTCTACTTCGATACCGGCTGGCAACGGGAGCGTGCGCTCGTGCACAGGGCTTCTGCGCATGCGCAGAGTGTCTGTGATGACGTCCGGGCGGAACCTCCCGCTGCATTTACTACCAGTTCTAAGAACTGGACAGAACCGGTAGGAACCCACTACTGCTTAAAACTCATACATGCCAACCCTGTGTGATTCTTTAGCAGGACTAAATGATCTGCCACAAAGCTAGTTGGCTGTTGCTGAGGAGAGCTCAGTCTCTTATTGAAGTGGCAATTTCTACCTTTTAAATAAGAGACAAATATAATGTCAACTAAGTCAGCACGATTATTACAGTGCTCTGGGGAAATAGACATCTTATAGATCAAGGTACATATTCCGAATGTTTCAAATAACAGGAGAGTATTGAAAACACTTGATTGTATTTCCTAGTCCATTCAGTTCCTTTAGTTCAATTCAAATGTACTTTGAATAGTCCCATTCAAACCATGAATTAATACATTCTAAAGCCAGGTTTAGAATATTGTTTGATATTCCAAATATTGTTTTAAAAATTAAATTATTGTTCAGAAATTGTTGAACAATATGTGACTATACTAAGAAAATCCAAATCTGCAATATTTCACATACAGTGTATACTTTAGAATTATTTCCCTCAAATGTAGTAGGATTATTGTTGAGTAAGCATATGTCAATCTCAAATTAATCTAAGTGACCACCAGATGGTCACTCCCATGTGAATTGCAATGCAGCAGTAAACAGCATCTCCATTTATACTGGAAAATGTGAAAGATCTGGTCCTTGTTATCATTTTTGATGGTCTCCAAATAGTGAAGTTGTGGCCAATATTATTCTGTATGTACAACTCACATATTGGTTATTCTGCCTGTCTAGAGCCAGCTCAAGTACAATAAGACAACTAAGGTGATATTATCGTTTTAATTTTCTTGTGTGCAATTTTTACAATTATAAGATTAAAAGTGATGTAATACATGCCTAAGCTCTATTAAGAAGGGTTGGATACTTTTATTTAATGCAACTCATTTTCATATAGTTTCCTGGTCAAATTTTAAGAAATCTCTTCATAGTCTAAATTGGTTCAATAATATCTGGGAGATCCACAAAAAAAACACCAATTTATCATGAATTAGGTCTCTTCTATACTCAAAAACTCTTCTATACTCTTCTATACTTCTATTCTTAAAAACAACCAATGAAGATATCTTCACTGATTGTTTTTAAGCTTCTCTTACATTTCTGTGCAAAAGCTCCACAACAATGTATTCTGTATTTAACAAAAGATCCCAATCTGTTTCATATTACAGTTTGCTGCATATGACTACATCTTTGTGTTTTATTTAAATGGCATTGTGCTTTCACTTTTATTAATATTTTTGGATAATATTTTAAATGCAAAGATCTTAAACGTTTTTGAAGGATAAAGTTACATTTATATACAAGTTTTTCTAGCAACTGATTGTTACTTTTCCTTGTTTTTTTAATCAACTAAATTAGCACTTCCATTCATTATCTATCTTATCATTCAGTATCATCCATTTCTTATAACCCTAACCCTAACCCTAACCTCTAATCATGAATCTGTTAAAAAATAGATCTAAGACAGGAAAGTCTGATGCTGCAACTTTCAGATTAACTTTAAACTGTGTAGGACGAAAAACACAGTGAGGTGAATGAATTTGCCACATAATTTCCAAAAATGAATTTAGGAGGAAGTCCTTTTAATAAAGACGTTTTAAATATATATTGACTACATTCCAATATACTTTTCCATATATGTTCTCACTGTTTAAAAAGCACATATGTAATTCTAGATTATATTCCTCAATAAATAAGTGAACAAGTATAGTGTTTTTGACTCATTTGTTTAATTAGGTTTTCTGTACCTAGTTTTCAGACTTGTGTGGAGAACACAGTACATTTTAGATAATTGTATGCAAACAATGAAAATTCAAAAGGATTCACAAATTTTTCAGCACCACTGTTGTGGTTAAGGGGGGAGAGAGAGGGGTGGGGGAGAGAGAGAGAGAGAGAGAGAGAGAATCATAGTTAACTTTTCAGCAGAAAAATTGAATTAAGATCTTCTATTGGGCAAGATCAATTGAGAAAGTTGCATATTCTATAGAATATCCTTCTATACAATGAGGATTTCATGTTTTAAGATTTGATCATTTGTCCTATTCCATTTTGTGTATTTGAACTTGAAAGCATCATAAAATGTTAAACAACATACAGTCTCTTTCACTGAGTAGTGTTAAAGTAACATAAAACCAAAACGTTTCATAAGGTGGTATGAGAAAAATCTCCTATATAAAGCATGAGGATTAACTTTCACATGACAAAGGTTTTACCAGAAAGTTGGCCAATACTGACTGAGGATATCTGCAGGTGGCTAGAAGGAAACCATCTTTTTCTGATAAAAGATTTTCCATTGGCTGTTGTATTCAGAAATCTATGTATACATTAGTTTCTATGCTTCGATTTATGTTTGCGTATTTAATGGAGCTGATGTAAAGATAACTTTATATCAGGAATATCTAATCCCATGCTAGAATTCCTGAATCTCTTTCTTTCACATACACACACACAAACACACACAGAGAACACACATTGGGAGATCCTTGCAACATACCAATAAAGCCAAAATTTTAATAAAATCATAGCACTCCTTTTAAATCACCAATATAAAATGTTTCTTTAAATAGCAGATGAAATATTCTCAAACAGGACTGTTGGGCGTACTTTATCAATCTACATTGATTCTTCACAACCAAGAAGCAGAGCACTGAATGAATAGGATTCACCTTTTTCTGCTGGTGAAGTGATGGGAGTACTGATAGCTCATGGTGATCTCGTCAACCTCCCAGCATACCAAAGAATATAAATAGCCACACAGTCAGTTTCCAAATGGTTTGCAGGGAATGGAGAAGAAGTGTGGGCTGTTTGGAAGTTCTCATAGTCAAAGTGCTCCAATAGTGAAGTCACATTTGTTTGGAACACAATATTATGCATTCATATTAATACAAAAGTAACATTTTCTGACAGTAAAATTGGAGTTTGAGAAAGCAGGATAGAGAAAGTATTGGTGCTTTTGAACTTTGGTGTTAGGAAGACTCCTGAGAATAGCTTGGGCAACTAAGAAAATGAACAAATTGATCTTCAAACAAATCAATACAGAATTCTCACTTGGGGCCCAAAGGACGAGATTTAAATTATCACATTTTGAGCACATTGTGTGGCATAAGTCTCCAGAGAAGGCTCTAATGCAGGGAAAGGTGGAAGGAAAGAGGAGAATATGATCAATAGCAAGGTGGACGGACTCACTTACAAGGATATGCCCGCACCATTTGAAGATCTGAAGGACCAGATTGGGAACAGATCTTCCTGGAGAAAATCACTCAATGGCACAAAATCAATCCATCTATCAATCAATCAAAGCTGATGGCCAATCACACTTCCATTCTTGATATTAGAGAGACCAAAAGGGATGAGTGAAGCATACTGCTCACATTCAGTAGTTTGGGCCCTTGTAATATGACATCTCCCAGTGAAATGAAGTTTCAGTTAGATTTTCTGATAGGTTTTAAAGGTTACGTGTATATAATAAGAATCTCAATAGTAATCCCAGCCATTTGAATATAAGTGAATCTCACATACCCACTGTGACAATTACTATGAATTCCATATGCCCCTCTTCAGGGGAGAGAGATTTGTTTTTAAGAAAGAATAGAAGACAGATTACCAAAATGTATCCAATATTTATTTTTTTGACTTTTGACTTTTATACCGCCCTTCTCCTGTTGGACTCAATCTATATATACTGCCTCACCACTAAGAGAATGAACAATGGGAACAATTGTAATTTGCTGTGAAGGTGACCTACACAAAAGACCCATGTGAAGCTTTGCAGGTACTGGGGAAATAAGGCAAGGAAATTATCCTGGAGTGAAATTCACTGCACCTTGCACAGAGGAAAGTAATAATGTAAATCACTGTGCATAGCAGGGAGGTTTGGAGCTATCCTCTGGCCTCTCTAACAATGCCTGGTTATTAGCAGAGATGAATAATCACCCAAAGAGATTGTTGTGTCATTAGCCCTCCTGCTCCCACCTATATCCAAAAGTGGTTTTCATTGATGTGAAATGTAGGACAGGCTGGCCAAGCATTTAAACCTTAGTGCTTGAGCAGACATATAGGACTGGTAGAAGATCAAATGGGTCCTTATTCCAAGTATTAGTTGATAGAACAACACACACAAAACCACAGTGCACCACATTATGAAGCTCTTGGTTAGTGTTCAGTTAGTTCAAGAGATATTCTTGGAAGGAACTCAAGGACTGTCTGTGGTTTTTCACTTGCATCAGTCAAGTGAAATGAGTCTTCATTCAACAAAATCAATAGAATGAAAACATGATAAGATACCAAGAAACAGATCAAATGCAAGGGTTTTTTTTTGGGGGGGGGGTACTACATATATGTAATCTCAGTGCAAACTGGAAGCTTTAATCCAAAGAATATCAAAATGAAGTTTTAGACAAATAACACAAAATAAATATATTCCCCCCAAAAAAATCAGTCAAGAAAGAAAGATTCATAAGGATAGTTAGGGCTATGCAGGAGCCATCAGATATTAGTGCAATGTCTTTATTTTTGCCAAAGGGATAAAAGGTAAAGATAAAATGGTCAATTTCTGGTGACTTTGGGGAGCAGGTGTTATGTTGGCAGAGAGGCTCATCTGAATTTGTATAGCTTAGTTATGAGATAGGCGGACTGAAACCTCATTAGGTCTTTCTTGCCTTACTTCTTAGCATAATTTCCCATTGGAATAAAACTTTATTTCTCACTTCCAGTCTTCTTTTGGCAACACAGGGTACTTTGCTAGGATTAATTTCACACACACACACACACACACACACACACACACACACACACACACACACAGCTTTCTCTGTGGCAGGTCCCAATTGGTATTGATAGGGAGTGAGAGGTCCAGCCCTCGGCTGCTATTCTGTGGTATACTGCAGAGCTTCGAACTTTCTCCACTCCTTTTCAACATCTCTATGAACCTGCTGGGTGAGATCATCAGTCACCATGGTTTAAAGCACATATTGTATGTTTTATGACACCCAACTCTATATTTCCACTCTTAGTAACAAAAGTGATGCTGTGGCTGCCCTCTCGTGGTGTCTACAGGCTGTCGGGGCCTGGATGGGAGACTTCAATTAAATCCTGGTAAGACCAAATGGCTTTGGCTATGCGGAGCTCCGGAATCCAGGACTTTGTCATCTTTGACTATGGATGGGGTGGCACTGTCTCAGAAAGACCCAGTTATCCTGGGCTCACAACTCCTGTTTGAGGAACAGGTGGCAGTTGCGGCTAGGGCAGCCTTTGCACAACTTCGTGTTGTGTGCCAGTTGTGGCCTTTCCTGGCTCAGAATTCCCTGAGCTCCATCATTCAGTCCCTTGTCATCTCATGGCTGGACTATTGTAATACACTCTTCATGAGGCTACCCTTGAAGAGCATTTGGAAGGTATAGCTGGTACAGAGTGCAGCAGTGTGAGTAGTTTTCGGAGCCCCAAGAATGTCCCCTCCATGAGCTCATTACCAGCCTACTTCGGGTGCAATTCAAGGTGTTGATCATCACCTTTAAAGTCCTTCATGGCGTGGATTCAGGTTACTTGAGGGACCATCTCACCCCACTGGGATTGGTCCATCCCACTTGTGCGGCAGAGAAGGCATGCTGCAGGTCCTGTCAGCTGGTGGGGTCTAGGACAGGGGTCTACAACATTAAACACTCAAAGAGTCATTTGGATGTGTTTTCCACAGAAAAGAAAACACCGGGAGACATAAAACTTGGGTGGGCATGGCCAACTCAACATCACTCACTCCCACCCAGTCACATGACTGTCTCTCTCTGTCTCTGTGTCTATCTCTGCCTCTGTGTCTCTTCTCTCTCTTTCTCTCTTTCCCTCCCCTCTCTTTTTCTCTTTCTCTGTCTATCTCTCTTTCTCTCTTTCCCTCCCTCTCTCTCTCCCACCCCCCTGTCCTCTGGGAGGGAAGGAACTCCTGAACTGGTGCTGGGTGGTGGGAATCTGATGTCCAGAGGCCGATGAGTCCAGGAGCAGACAGCTGAGAGCCAAAGACCAGCTGGCTGGTGGGGAGGTGGGGCATTACAATACCAGCAGCTCTGCAGGAAAAGCAACTGACATCCAGGAGGCGAGAGTGAGCTGATGCCGACCCTCCACATTGTGAGGGGCTCCAGTCTCCTCCATTGTGAAGCACACTAAATTTCACTGTGCTGTGCAAGGCATTGCGAGAGCAGTGGGCAGGCCATGGAGGCAGCAATAGCAAATGCCCCACAACGAAGGCGGAATGCTGTTTCGGCAAGTGCAGGGTGCTTCTCTCCCACACTGATGCTCTGGCCATCGCCACCACTGCAACAGGGTGACAGCTCTTTCATCTCTCTGCCATGACAGGGCTACAGGGAGCTGCAGCAAAGGGATGAAAGAGCTGCATATGGCTCTGGCGCCATGAGTTGCCAACACCCGGTCTAGGAGGAGGGCATTCTGTTGCTCCTGCCCTCTGGAATAGCCCCATCATCTTTTCATAAGGACCTAAAGATGTGGCTCTGCCAGTCAGCTTGAAGCTCCAGTGAGGGAACAGCACAGTGGAGGTGGTTGATTGAGTAATGACAGATCCCACTTCCACTTCCCCTCCCAACTCCCTCCCAATGTATCCTTGGTTTTAAATGTCTGATTTTAACTTTTTATCTTTTAATAATACATGTAACTATAAGCCACCCAGAATTACCCTATGGTAAGGTGGGCCGCAAATAAAATTAAAATAATAAAATAATAAGGCAGAGAGGCTTCACCTGTATGCTCATTTGTCTTGCCCTACAGAACTGAAGCAGCCCAAAGAGAAGGTCAGAAACACTCTAAAAGGGTACTTCCATCCCAAACCATAGAAACTAGTACGAAGGAAGGAATATAAAGTGAGGTTATTTCAGAAGCCTCTTTTCAATAATCCATTGAATTAAGTCATGCAAAAAGTATTGCTAAAGCTTTCTTTATTTTTCTATTTTATTATATCAGACCCAGAATTTCTGCACAGTATATGCAGATTTAGTGAAAACAATAGTCTCACCAATTTGCCAAAAATGATAGAAAAGCAGACAGAGATTGCAGATGCACTAGACTGGGGACTGAATAGACCCTGCAGACAGAGTCAGATTCAAAACGAGATCCTGACACCTAAGCAGATGCTTATTTATCCTGAAACAGGATCAGATACTGTTTCCCTTAGGAAGACCAGGGTAAGATATAGGATCCTTAGGAAACTGAGCCAGCGTGGCAATTGAACCCATTGCTTTGTTTGAGACGAAGACTAACATGATCAATGTCACCAACTGCACCCAACCCCACTGAACTTTGGAAAGGAATGAGCCTTTGCTTCCAGGACAGAGTTTGCCAGGAACTTTCACGCCATGTTTGACCATGAGCTCTGCTTTCCAACTATTCCATGCAACTCTTCATTAGCTCTTTTTTCCCCCTCAAAAATATTGTAGCAGGGAGATGAGTCACATTTTCATCCATATTAAGACATGTGTCTGCTCTGGTTTAGCGTTCTATCCCATGGATTCACAGCACCTTTTCTAAATACCAAATAGCTGTGTCTCACAATGATGTTCGTGTCAAAGGACACTACCGCATTTTTCAGAGTTTTTCCCCCCAAAAAAGAGGGTGAAAATCTGGGTGTGTCTTATACTCTGAAGTATAAGGCCCAGCCTCTCAAATGGAGGTTTCAGAGGCTGAAAAAAGCGTACGAAAGGAAGCTTCAGAAAAAATAGCCTCTCAAATGGGGGTTTCAGAGGCTGAAAAAAAAGCCAGGCACAGAGCTCACAACCAACAAACCTGTTGCCAAAATTCACCTCTGGGAACAGCTGATTGGGGGTATTCCGGGAGGCCAATCCACCTGCCAATCAGCTTTTTTCGTATTTTCCTCCTCAAAATTTAAGGTGCGTCTTATACTCTGGTGCGTCTTATAATTTGAAAAATACAGTAAATGGATATTTGGGGAACCAATGACTATGTGGACAATTAAATATATCAACCTTTTTATTTACTACATAAATTACTGAATAAATACTGATAAACTATAAAATTTTATCTAACAATGTTTCTGCAAATGCATAAATATGGTATTATAAATACATCTTATAAATAGAGACAAAAGCATATTTCTTCTTTGCTCCTCCTCAAATTTTAAATATCATATGCATTGCAATTTTCAGGACATCCACGTAGACAACAAGACAAATAAAAACAGGCTATGAATCATACAATTAGTACAGAGCAAGACTTCATTCTTTTTGAAGCCAAAGAGAAGTAGGGCTTCAATGGAGATTTTTTTCTGTCTTAGTGGCTGGATGGTGGACCTCTGGCG
>JANHFK010005907.1:0-21127 GCA_036250565.1 Sibynophis collaris
TTGTAACTTGATTTCCCCCTTTTAAATGATACAATTTATGCAAAATTATCCACTACCCCTTTTCCCAAAAAACCAATAAAACTTTGTTTATAAAAAAAAAAAAAATCATTTTATTTGAAGAACTATTTGCTGTAAGGACTGAAGAAACGGGCTGTAACAGGAATCAGCAGAACTATTATTCTAAAGCAGGGTTGTCAAACCCGCGTTGTCACAGCAGCGTCACGTGACGTATTACGACGTTTTCCCCCTTAACTAAACTGGGTGTGGGCGTGGCCAGCATGTGACACATGTGGGCTGCGGTCTGTGAGTTTGACAGCCCTGCTCTAAAGCATTTTAAAGTTAGTAGTTGGTGTTGAAATTGAAATTAAAATTTTAAGGGAAGAGCAAAACTGTAGTGTGATTTCCATCTTTAAAAATACCAATTTATGAACAATTATGGATGTTACAGTATAAATGGTAGGTGTGAATCTCAGTTTTCAGACACAAATGTGCAAATCTCTCAGTTCCCAAAAATTATTTCAATCATGACTGTTAAATAAGAGCTGGTGAAGACAAATACCTAAAGGCAGAAACACTAGAGCTTGTCGGTTCAGGACCTTGGATAGTTATAATAGATATTTATCCAGAGAGGCCTTAGGTTCTGAATTGAGTACCTTGGAGAGCAATTCTACAACTAAATATCAGAAAAAAACAACTGGCAGGATTTTATATGCTGATCAGGAAAAGCCTAGCAGCTCTGAAGATCTGGTATCGTGTTTTAAAGGGCCAGTACGCCAGCATTCCTTTCTGCAGTTGCTAGCTTTTTCTCAAAGTGAAGGCAGAACTAATGAGTAAGGACTTTGGTGTAAAATGTTCTTCAGAATTTTCCAAGAACATTGAATGACTCAAAATCTACAGTATATATACTGTTCATGGTTATTCTTAGAATAACCATATATATATATATAAAAGCATTGAAAAAGAATGCCATATTTCTACCTTTTTTAAAAAAAAATGTTTTTTAAAGGGAAAATAAAATATGTTATTTATTATTTAAACCATTTGCACTTAATCCTAACTAGTTCTTAGCAGTAAGAGAATGTTCATGGAAAAAGCTTATTCGAAAGAGGTAAGTTTGTATATTAATTTAATATGGTGGATGTACTTCTACACCTTTTTTGTGTTTGTCATTAGGTAGATATTTAAGTTGCAATGGAGATTTTAATCTTTGCTGATAATCAGTCACCCTTGTCTCTTAATCTTTTACTGTCTATCCCTTCAATTTATCAACATACATCTAGTTTTGACAGGCCCAGGAGATTTTGAAGCTGGTCATGCTCATGTACTTTTTGACAATGTGCTTTCTGACTAGACAATGGAACTCTGCTGTTTCCCCACTGCTACTCACTCAATTTTCTGCTTTCTACCATCTCTCTGTTAAAAGCCTTTTTAATGGAAAATAGGTTTTAAAGATTTGGGTTTCTCACTTTGTTGGCTTTGTATGCCAGAAGCCCATAATTATTATAGCTATGTAATTAATGAAATAATTTTAAATGTAGAATATTTCTTCCAGTTTCATAATAATAATGATGAATACATCTTCCTTGTCATGGTTTTGTTTGCATTATATGCCTAGAGAGTTACTATTATGAGTTCTGTGTCTCTCCCATTATTGGTGTAGGAAATGCAGGCCAGATGAAACAGCTTGGCAGCTATATTAGGTCTTGTTTCATTATTTTATAATAATGTAAAATGTTACACTGTTTTATAATGAATGCTTAATCCAAAGTAAGTTAAGGAAAGACAATGTTGTAAAAAATTGTCTAACTGCATTAAGTGCAGGTATCCATGATAATATCATCACAAGCAGCAGTATCATTTCAATCTTAGATTATTATTTGTAAATATTAACATGCCTTATTTTCTTCAGAATTCTTTCTTCCTTGCACTTGCTAAATGGATGTTGCTTTTAACAGATTAATTAATATCTCCTTAGAACAGATTGTGTTTTGCGATCTGAAAAACAGAACTTGAAACATCATTAATATTTTAATTGGCAAGATTATATATTTAACTTGCACATTTTAACCGATTTTTAGTGTTTCATATGAATTTTCTTCCCGTCGTCTTTTTTTTTAAATCAGCGATAGGTTTTATTATGACTCTTCACATATATTGCTTTTCTAGTCTACAAGGAGTTGTAAAATGATAGGTAGAATTTTGAAAGAAAATAATAGTTATAGTTTATAATATGTAGTAACAGCTAAGAAAGCATTTTATCTTCTTTGTTCTTGCTCTGTATTGTAAAATACTCTCACTTTTCCACACAGTAAAAGAATAGTTTTCCTTCATAATGCCATAGAATTTTAAATGAAGCTGAGGAAAGCATGATTCGTTCTATAATAGCAGTGAGGAGCATCCTTGCCACTCAGCAGAGTAAAACCACCCACTTCTGAGGTAAATGAAAGGAATTAGAGATGTCTCAGTCATGCAAGACTTTCAGGTGTTAACCTTGAGAAAAGGATTACATAGCTTGGGCTATTACTCTGGAATAGAGGCATCAAAATGTCTCTCAGCACTATCATAGGATAGAAGGTGATGTGCTCTTTCATGCTATGTTTGCAAAAAGGGATAAAAAGCTCTCATCTCCATAGTTTTTTTTTAGATAAAATCACATATCTTGATATTGGATTATTTTTTCACTATAAAAATGAAAATATGTATGAAATTTAAAAATAGTTAAGATATTTGCATAGAGAAAATGTGATTGGGTTGTTTGCCAAGCATAACAGCTATGAAGAAACCTAACATGACTTAGCTAATGAAGAGGGGAGAAATCTTGAAAATACATAAAACTAGTTAGAAGCAAGCCACATTCAGTTCGCTGGTACTTCTGAGTGAAAGTTTGCGGTTCAATTGTGTACTTACATAACCTGTATCAATAGTTAAAATTGTTTTCATTCAAAAATTACTGTTCCCATTTATTACAAGTACCTTCTGGGTTTTCGATGTTTCTTACACCAATCTTTTCTTGCTAATTTTATGATAATAATGAGCCAACGGATGTCATTTAATGAAGAATGACCTTTTAATTGAAAGGCTGTAAATTCATTCTCTACAGTGTACACTGAAACAAATTAAAATAAACATAGGAGCAAGGCTTTTTATGTTGCATTTCCAATCTGATCAAGCCATTACCAATACCTTAGCTGATTATTTTTATATTCTTTTAATGCACACAAGTATCATTGGATTAGTATTTACACTTATTATGTACAAATCAGAAAAAGACTGGACTTTTACTGATTAAATGGGAAATTCTCAATGTTGGATTAATAATAAAGCATATGGCATGATGTGCCTTAAAGAAGTCTTCCTAAAACAGTAAGAAGAATCTGAGTGGGCTAAAACACAGCTCAAGCGAATCTGCTGTATATTATTAAAATGAGTCATATTCCATATGCCATTTATTTTCTGGGTTATAATAAAATGAAGATATACACAAAGCACTTTGTCAGGCATTTTATGCCAGTTTTCATTTTGCTGATCATGTTACCCTCTGAAAGAAAAAATAGCAAAAGACTTCCTTTCAAAGTAGTATTTTAGATATTGAAAAACTATGAGAGAAGAAACTATAAAAGTGCTTAGAGTAAAAATAAACAACTATTTTAATGAAAATGGAATTTAGATGGCGTATCTTGAATTGCTTAATATGGTACTTAGAAATTAATAGAACAAATCCCAGTGTCCAAAGACTGCTGTTGTGCTGTCTATAGCAGCATAGTTATAGAACTATCAAAAGAATCAAATAAGTATTAGGGTTGGATGCAGAGATTTCAAACAGGCATAGAGTATTGAAGTTCATAATATGTACTTGTACAATGACAATAATAATCAATAAAGTCTATAATCTAAAAAAGTAACTCAGCTTTGTGCTGTTAGCATCATGCATCTCTATCACAAACACTTCACACCCAATGGAAATTTTCCATATCCTTTAAACTTCTGCATGCTAATGCTGTCTATTTGGTTGTTAGACAAATAGAGCAAGCTTTGCTGACTTCATTTTTATTCTTGGCAGCATGTTTTTATCATAAGGCAGATAGTCATTAATTTACAGAATCAACGCTGGGAACAGCTTTTGTGATCTCATATTAAATTTTCCCCTGAATCCGCCCCTTGGCAAAAATTACTCACATCGTTAAAAAATATTTAATTAGGCTGTAGTTTATACCCATCTCACTGGGGAAATGTTGGAATTAATATGATTTGCATGAATTCTGTTTCTCTTTTTCTGCTAGAGATTAGTTTTGAATTCAGTTCAGAGGGTCATTGACACTGCCAAGGACTCACAATCGTGAAGGTCAGACAGGTAGCAAATATACCCCTTGGGCAGTTTCCCTGAAAAGACAGCTCAAAATTACTTTTAATTATGGGTTATCTGAAAGGCTATTTTCTGTTTTTATTTTCAACTCAGTTCATATCTACGGCAGCACTGATTAAGCTCATATGAAAATCTGTTTATATGTTTGTATATTTGCTTAAATAACAGCTAAAGTTAACTTTAAATTTTGGAGTGAATAAAAATCTTTTGACTATGAGTCTAAAAGAAAATGAAAGAGGAAATTAAAAAATAATGCTGAAGGATGTGAATTATGATTACGCCTTCCTTAACGGTGCATCTAGTTGATCTATTGTCCCTTGTCAGATTAGATACAATGTTTAGGTATGCATTATCTTATTTATTATTTCAAAAGTAGAGGGAAGACCCCAAGGGGTTAAATTCATTTGCATTGAGAGACAGAGAGGGAAAGAGTATTTAATGGAATATTTAATTAATAATCTAATCAATTAATCTCTGTTACATAAATGGTGAAATCTAATTCGTCTTTGCAGCTATATCAATAAAAGAAGAAGTGGGATGGCTGCCCAGTTATCAGCATAATGGGAAACTATTACAGATACTAAGAAAAAGTGAAAGTGCATTAATTCTTAGGCTAGCACAGAAACCAACAACTTTAATAAAGAACTTTTGTAGCTTTGACAAATATAGTATGTTTGTTAAAACTAGATTATGTGCAGTTCACTTTGATATATGTTGGTGTTAGTTATGAAGTATAATAATTTTAAAAATAAATTATTATGCAAGGCATTTAAAACATTTTTAATAATAGATCAAGAATGCTAATGAATTGATGAGGTATTTGAAGCCTGCAAATAAATAAAAATGAGGAAGAAACAATATACAGTATATATATGTTTGAATGTCAATGTTTCCTTGCTAACTGCTAGCAGTTGTGATTAATGTAATGAATTTGTATTTCTGAAAATATAATATTTAAAAATCAGCACCCCTATTTTTAAAGCTGTGTCTCTTTAGAAAAATTATTTCTAGTAATTTAAAATATTTAAAAATTTAAACATAACAGATACAAAAATAAATGATTTTCATTTCATTTTAGTAATTTTTTAGTGAATTTAAAAATGTGTCTATTTCTGGGTGTTTCTTTTAAACATCTTGCAGACCTGTATGTGAAGGAAAAATTACTACAAAATATAACTTAAATGTCATGGAATTTGAAAAATAGGACATCAAATTAGATAAAAGACTAAATTTATAATCGTTATTGACTTGGCAAAAAAACCTCACGGAACTCAGTGGATAAATACCAGTTAATGGGTTTACTTCTAAATAACTAAACAGAGAATTAGTATTATTGAATTCAACTGAATTTACTCCTGGGAGATATTTGATATCAAGTTGTTCTATTAAAGTAGAAATTTACGCTCAGATATATTGCTATGTTATAGGTAAGCATCTATGAGTCTTTAGCCCATGGAGAATAGAGACCTTTGTTACATCTGAAGTTAGAATAGTCTTGAAATTTACACAGAAAATACTGTTAACTCATTGCTACTGCTGAAGGTCCCATATTATTTAGAGATACTATGCTTTTCTTGTTATTCTACAAAAACTACCGGTAAGCGATTTGTTGCTTTTAGAATCCAAATCTTCTCCTTGAAAAATATCAGATCCTTTTCTGGTGCTTCATTTTATACTATACTTCATTTTATCTTCTCATTATCTCCTAAGATTTATTCATTTATTTAAGAAAATTTAAATGGTTTGTCCAACTCACTCTCAGTCGACTAGTTATACTTACCATTATGATTTCTGGCAAGAAAAAACAGCAATTTTTTTTTGTGACGCACAAAATTGTCCAAACATACAGGTATTAATTATGCATATTATGTAGAAAAATAATGCTGCTAACCTTGCCAGCAGGCAGATTTCTAGTCAGTAAATAGCATCCCTCTCCCGCAGTGACAGATTGAATTCTTTTCCCTGTAGGTGACAGCAATCCTGACCACTCTCACAAAATTACATTGCCAAAAAGTCAAAACAAAAACTGCCTTTATTCTCATCTCAACTCTATTTGTGACGAGGTCCTGTTTTGTAAATACATTGCTTTCCCTTGTTCGGTGGCTCCCTCATATCAGCTGTATTTTGCTCAATATGGTTTTATGAAAAATCATTTCACTGGGTTCTTCTCATGTTCAAGCCCCTAAATATTTTGTTTCAAAAGTGAATAGAGGATGCAATACAACTGCACTAAAAAGATAAGACAGTTTTTCATCTTTCACCCCATCAGTGGTATTTATTCAGCTCAATTGAAGGAGTGGGATAAAATTCTTTGAAGACTAGAGGCTGTCATTTCATTTACTTGCCTAGAAAAGTAAAAACCATGTTTTGAGTAACTGTTTCGGTTAGGAGTAATTCAGTATAACTGTGTTTATAAAAATGTCCATCTCTTTGCCATTTGCCAGAATTAACCATTCTAATGAATGACAGAAGTAAAACAGATTATTGTCTATGCACTGTCAATTGTCAGTTTAACATGAAAGTTTGGACTTAATAACATCAGATTGACTACAGCAGCATCCATAGCAAACCATGATGACACAAATAACAACACATGTATGATAATGTCATGATACAAATATAGCCCTGATATACTTACATCCCCCCCCGACCCAAGCGCATAACTCACAGAATTTCCATAATGATATCATGATGCAAGTTTTGTGAACTGCCCCCATCCACTCTCTTTACCTCTCCTTTCGTGGATACCCATGTTGAACTAAACTAAACTACAGTTTTAGTAAAATATGACACTTCTCTGAATCTATGAATCCAAATCTTCTTTGAAAATACGAACAGCTTTTGTTTTAAATGCTGTGTAGTTGGTATGGGTTAAAAATTAGATGAATTCACTCTTTTTTTGAGGATGAGCTTTCATTTATAACTCGGTCCTGTGTGGTTGAGAGTTGGCTGGTGTATACCACACTGTGCTAGAGTAATTTTGCTAATGCAGTATGATAACTATGTTCACTTCTCAAGCTTCCCCAAGATGTTCGGATAATGGAAGGACACAGGATGAATGTTGCTGCACTGACAGTGTTCATCCTTGCAAATACATATCATGTTAATGTTCAGAACCATTATGCAACACTGAAGAGATGTTTAAAAGAATATTCATAGACAGATCCACATCTTTATACACCCATTTTTCCAATACAACCCCTGCTACCTCAATATCTATTTTAAATTGAAATATAATTACAACAGAAAACAGATAACCATTAGATGGCAGCAAAGGATTACAGAAAACTGGATCACGTTGATGCCATCTAGTGGCCATTTGTATTTTTGCAGCCAGTTTAGGGAAATTCAGCCACTAGTAGCTGGTTAAGTTGCCATCTGTAAACCCATACATAATTATTTATCCATCTGCATTCTTTTCTTCATAATGAAATGCATATTATGGGATAAATTCCACTTTAAAATTTTAGAGCTAAACTAAATAGGAAGCTGACTTCCATGATAGTGTCTGTTCTTTTTTTAAATCTATACCTCCCAATTTCAGTGACTATCAAAAGGCAATTGAAAGTCAGGAAAAATATTTCTTACAACCAGGTTTGAATTTTCATCACCTGTTTAGTCTAGAGCAATAATTTTAAATTCTAAATATTGTATTTAAATGCAGCTATATAAAAACATATTAGCTTACAACAAGAGTGGAAAAGTTGTGTTTTCTTAATGATGCAAAGGCAATAGCAGATTCTGGAAATATTAACCATGAATTATTGTAAAACCAACCATGAAACAACACTGGTACTTAGTTTATTTACTGACTATTTCACCATCTTTGAAATAGCTGATTTGCCTCAAAAATAAAGCATCGCAACAGTTTGCTGCAGCCTTTAATGTTATTTTATCTATTCATGATATATAGACCCTGTACAAATAATATACAAGGACAAGACTGGTAGCTCAATCTATCAAAAAGATCTAAAGAATAGTCCAGACTCTATTGATGTCAATGAACATTAGCCAATCTGACTTTTACAGAGGTAGTATTACAGCCAGTATAACACAGAGAAATTCTATTATGAAAGGACTAAACTGATTTCCTTTTCAAGGAAAGTATTTTGTTATTTACCAAATGTAAACTGGGGTAGACACTCCACATGCAAATCTAATTACCTTCGTTGCCAGACTGTGAGGTTCTACAGCAGAAGGTTGGGCAGCCGGATTTTGGGGGGAGGGAGATGGCAGGTTGGCATCCCTAGCTTCTACATTTTTAGCCCATGTTATATTGTTTTGACATAATTATTTGACATAATAGTACAGCCGTCAAAGAATTCGCATACAGATTCTAGCTTTGTGCTATAGAAACATTGATGAATAACAATTGCATTTAGATGTCACCAAATGATTTGCGTTTCTACAAATAAGAAATAGATCTGGGCTCTGGGTTTCCTGAGCTCCCCTCTTCTCCTCTTTTCCCTGTAAGATGAAGCTAGCTTTCTTCTAATCTAGAATTCCAACAAACATCTAAAATAGTTAATTTCTTTTGGTCATAATTACAAATATTCCTTTTTCCTTTGTGTCTCATCAAAAATTATTAATTTTTCACCTATTACCATTATCACTGTTCTGTAATTACACCTGGGATGGGAACCTGCAAAGTTCAACTTTGTTCCATTTCAGTTCCCAGGAGCCTTAACCAGCATAGCCTAAGTGTTTCAGCAAGGTTACCCATCTTTAATCTATATGGCCTTCACTTGATTAAGCACAGCCCTTGCATTTTGTAATAACATTTCAGAATCATCCAATTTTTCAGTCAATATAATATTAAGATGTGGGACCTATTTCAAATATTTTGAGCCCTAAATTATGTCTTCATAATCATAAATCTCCCTGCTTGTATGGAGTCAAACCTATGGCATCATTTAGATTGAAATTTGCTTTTTACAAAATACAGTAAATCTACTGTTTATGTAGAATCCTTCACAAGATTATTGCCAACCAGCACAGATAATATTCAGCAAAAATGTAGGCACTAGATAGGTAATCAGATCTGATGTAAGAAGCTTCGTAGCTTTTCTATTATTTTATTATTACCTTTTTAATGTTTTTATTTTGTTTTACTAAATCATGCTGTCTGCCTTTAAAATGTACAAAACACTGTAGCTTCAACTGAAATTTGCACTCAGTTCATATTATAACTGTCAGCAAATGATTATTTAGTTATTAAAACATTTACGAAGGGATCTCTGGGATAGTGTGCAAACTAAACTCAGGAATCAAATTTACAATATTTGAAGTGACCTTACAAAACTTTATCATAGGCATAATGGCTGATATGAGGAAGAGGATGAGTTACAATATTTCCCCCCCATTGATCAAGATCATTGTAGCAACCAGCTACAAGAGGTGGTCCAATTTTGGAAACCTTAAGACTTATGGACTTCAATTTCCAGAACTGCTGGGTGGGTGGGTGATTCTGGGAGTTGAAGTCCACAAGTCTTAAAAGTCGCTAATGTTTGACACTGCTGAGTTAAGTAGTTGAAAAAAAGGGAAATTGCTGATGGAAGGAAAAAATGGGAAAAACATATAGAATGATGGTAGAGGAAGGAGATTTTTAGAGCTTTTGTAAAAGGATCTGCCCCATTATGATGTTATCAAGAGCAAAGATAAGCTTTGTGAGAACCAATTTTGAACTGAAACAGAAACTCCCCTTTCTAAAACTTCTATCTTAATGGTGAACTTTTGAATTTGCTTAATGTTTTGCTCTTTATTAAAACTGTTGATTTGGAAAGCCTGGGCTTTATTTTATTTTATGTTATTTTATTTATTCATTTTTTATAGCCACCTCTCTCATCCCATCCAATTGATTCTGGGTGCTGAATAATATCACAATAACTAAAAACATAAAGATAGTTAAAATTATACATATCAGCAACTGAGAATCATAATAATTACATAAAAACCAGGTAATGGAGCCCTTAACACTTCCAGAACCCTAGGCTCATGCATGTAATCAGGTCTTTGGAGCCTTCAAAAAACTAACAGGATTGGGGTCATCCTGAGATCTGAAGGAAGAATGTTGCAGAGGGTAGGTACTACAGTTGAGAAAGCATACCTCCTGGTCCACCACCACAGCCAGCATTTCTTGGCTGAAAGGGCCTGCAGCATTCCCAATCTATTAGATTTATTTGGACAGGTAGAAATTATTGGGAGAAAATGCTCCCTTATTTAAAGCCATGTAGGGCTTTAAAGGTAACAGCCAGCACCTTGAATTGTACCTGGAAACAACCAAGAACCAATGCAACTCCTGCAAGAGTGGTGTAACATGTGCTGTATAATTGGCAAGATTATTTAGCCGTGCAACAGCATTTTCCAAATGCTTTTCAAGGGCAGCCCCATTTAAATTGCATTACAGTAGTCTAATGAAGCAGTAATGAGTGCACGAATGACTATGAACAAAAAAACCCCAGCCTAGGAACTTTACTTTATACCTGTCAGATAAGCTTTCTTTCAATTCACAGGAGACCAAAGATTGATTAAAGCCCTGCCTCCATTATGATGCCCATAAAAATGGGATAGGGCCACCTCGACTGTTTTGATCTCCACTCTCAGATACCCCTGTTTGCCATACTCTCTAAATATGTTGGATTTAAACTTCTACAATTCTACAGACACTTCTGTTTCCTATCACGGTATTCTAAAAGCAGCATCTATTTTTGTACTAAACAAGTTTATAATATAATAAACATAATAGTTTATAATAATAGTTTATAATAAACATATCCATTTCCTGATATTTCCAGAAAGCTCAAGAAAAGTTCATTCTGGCAGCTGGAAGTCTGTGGCCGTTAATGGAGACAATGTTGATCTAGATGGACAGCAATTAAAATGAGCATAGGACAATTTCATATGTTTATATAAAATCTGTAGACCGAGGTTGCTGTATTCACCATGAAAAGGTGTAAAAAGAGAAGTAAGTAAACAACAGAAGATGTACTGAAGGTAAACGTTAGTTAAAAAATTAGGCTATTCATCAAGGACTAAAATTGATACTTAATATGATGGACATATCTTATACTCAATCCTAGTTCAAGGGCAGCAGATTGGAAAGCTTGAACAGAGCAGGGAAAGCTTATTTGCCCTTTTATCCCTCTTGTGAGTTTTCCAGAAACCTCTGTATGTCTGTATTATTTTGGGGAAAAAATGCTGGGGCTCAAATTCATGTATAAACACATTTCAAACGATCACTTAAAGCAAAACTTCTGTGTTGAATTTGGGGAGCAATACTCTGACTGCCCAATTGAAAAAATTGTTCCAGCACAGAAAGAGCTTACCATAAAAATTCTGCATTTTTAAAGTATCAAACATTTGTGGGGGGGTTTCTGTAAGGAAACTGTGATGGAAACCCATTGCGAATATGGTTTTCTTTATATATTCAGAGAACATGAAACATTATGAATAATCTTCTAGAAAACCCTAAGTATGTGTCCGTGTATTAGCTTGTACTGTTTTGTTTCCCTAGATTCTTCTGCTTTTTAGCTGACAAAAGTGAACTTTTGAAAGAAGGAAAATCAGTAGTTCAACACAAAAACGTGTGCAAAGTTGTTAAATGCAATTGCAAACTAAGAACAGCTTCCCTCAGTATGATCAGCGTTTGAAAAAAAAAAGACAGCTAGCAAACTGTCCATCATGTGATGAAATTTGACAGTAGGGATTATAGCTTTGATGGACCAGAACAGCTAATAGAAGAAGCTGACATTTTTGAAACCCTGCTAATTAAGGGTTCCTTCCTTAATATTAAAATAAAGTCTTTGTCTGGGTTTTATGGTTGGAGAATCAGGTGTTTTCATTAATATATGCCAGTCAGTCTTAATAAGCTTGGAGGGCAGAGGAAGTTATTATTGAGTGACCTTCTACAAAATAAGCATGTTGCTAAGGGCTCTAACCCTGCCCTGCTCAGACTGATGAATCTCATTTCCAATGCAAAGGCTTCGCAAGAAATCCAAGTATTCTCTATGCAATCACAGAAAATAATCCTTGTGTCTCTTGTAATGTCCAGAATTGCCACTTACTATACTTCTACTGTACAATGAATATTACAATACATATTATTTTTTCAGCACAATTGTCTACATTTTTCAATTGGCAAGAATAGAAAAACTTATTGTCAAGATACTTACATTGAAAAGTCAGCTCATTTTAATACTTCTCAAATAGTCATCTATTCTGCTCATGAATTATAATGCACAGAACACATCCAACAATACTCGCTTTGTAAAAAAAAAAAGATGTGTCTATATGATTACATATTCATTTTCAAATAGATCTTGAGCAGATTTTGAAGCATGCATTGAAATTCATTGAAATGATGAATTCATGGTTAGATTTTGATTTGCTTTTAATCCAATTTTAGGTATAATACATTTCACCTTTTCATAGTGGTTTTGCTTATCTGTTGGTTCATGAAGCCATAGAAATTTGAGGTAGGCTTTTTTCTTTTGCGTCATAGTATCTGCAGATGAAAGATAGAAATCAACTGGTTAGATGAAATCAATCAAATACCAACACTGTCACTTCATCATTCTTTAATTTTGTTGTGAGTGCCAGATTATTCCCAATGTATATGGATGTAATGGCAGCTTCTTGCAATAAAGGGGATGTGATGGACGGCTTAAGACAGACTAATCAGGAAACATCCAAGTCCCTGCTTGTAGCTGATAGTAATCTATTGCCATGTGATAAATAAATTATCCATACAAAGGAATATTCTCCTCTCATAATTTAAATGATAGTTGTTTTTTTACTCAGTCAAACTAACTATTTTCCATTGTTTAGGGATAGGTTTTCAGTGTTTTTTGTTTCATACACAACTGATAAGGGGACACTTTTTTCTATGTGCTCTTCTTTATAATACTTTGGAGGCTTCTTCGGACATACTGCTGCCCACATTTGGTGGGATGGGTGGATATCAGGACAAATCTGTCTGTGGGATCTTCCTCCTAGGCAAATATGCTTGGTATTCTAACTCTACATTTAGATTTTCCTCATTGGGCAGATTTTTAGCCTTTAATATTTTTGTTAGTTTAATTGCAAGCTTTTTTATGTTTATATTATTTTTATTGTTGCCTTTTTAATGCTTTTGTTTTGTTTTTAGTTCTGTAAATACTTCAAGGGCATGCCGATTGTACAGAGTTTAAATTAAATAAGTGAAGAGTCAAAACAATATTTCAATCTTAATCATTTGGTCACAATAAAACTCGTTACAGTAGAAATGTTGGAATTGGACTATATTAGATTCCGTTTCACAACTGTAAATAGCATATTGTTAACCATGTTTCAGGATCTCAGCCTAAATGATTAAAGAGTAATTGCATTTCATGTATTTATATTACCATATCAAATATAGTCAATGTATTTGCCATTTCTTTGGAAATGTAATTTTAATTAGGAAGTGTCAACTAAGTATTTGTTGCCAGCCAAATATTCTTGGATGGCGACTGCTCATGTGAATGTCAGCATGCAAGTGCTTAACAAAGGACCATCACCCAGTTCAAGACTGATCTGTTTCCATTCCATTCCCTTTTGCTTATACTTATTCTCAGCCTGTTCCAATATATTTCTGGCTGAATATGCAATTAGAGAACAGGGTAC
This sequence comes from Sibynophis collaris, assembly GCA_036250565.1. NCBI lineage: Eukaryota > Metazoa > Chordata > Lepidosauria > Squamata > Sibynophiidae > Sibynophis > Sibynophis collaris. Next base: position 14,006 of record JANHFK010005907.1, read on the forward strand.
ATGAAAATTAATTCATTAAAGATAAAGTTAAAGTATGTATGTATGACTAAATCTATACTAAATGAAAACAATAAAGTATTGTTCTGCCAGTAACAGCATTGCAAAGTTTGGAGAAGTTTAAAATCCAAAGGAGAAATACGTTCTGTTTGGCATATTATTTCAAGAGATATTATTAAGTCACTTTGTATTGGAATTTATAAATCCTACATTCCTCAAATATTCTGATTTTGAACACTGATGGTATGCTCATTCTTTTTAATTGTAGACTAATGATTTCTCAGAAACTATTCCTTGATTGAAGATATGAAAAATCCACGATCTAAATATTTTAAATTATTAATAGCTTAATTTGATTGAATTTTTCATTGTCAAACCTAAAATAATATCTGTAAAGTACACTTTAATACTCGCTTACTTGAGAGATCACCCTACTACGCCAATGTAATAAAATTCTTCGTATGCATATAACATTGTATGCCAATAGATTTTATTGGATTTAATTGAAAATAGTCAATTAAAATATGTTTATACTAATAGGTGGTTGTATATTTGCAGTCTTAATAGAATGTCCCATAGCAGTTATAGATGTTTTATTCATATAATCATGAAAATAACTTTATTAAGGCCAGCAAAAATGTGCCAGAAGGAAGGTGGGCCTTCTGAAATCCATTTTGGTTCAATACTTCCCCTTCCCAAAAATTATGCACTCACCCTAGGAAAAAAATAAGATATAAGGAGTATATGTATGTGTTCAATGCATACGTTGCTTTTCTACTGAATTTAATTGAAACCAAAGATCGGTGAAGACACGTTCACCGTATTTCCTTTACGGAATTCAAAATTATGAATTTTATCATAGCATACTAAAAGATGTAATCCTTTGTAATTCTGAGACAACCAATGAAGCACCACAAGACTGAATGAAGGCAGCTCTTCAGAAAGCAGGAAGTATGGATCCAAGCAACTATTTACTAGTCAGCTTGTCGTTTCAATTTGAAAAAGGTCCTGCATATACTAGGATTATAATAAATCAGCAGAACTTTTTGAAAAAGAAATCAAGACAAAATTACCATTATGGTATTTTTTTTCATAGCCCCTAGCTTGGTAAATGAAAGCAATATACTTTATATATCAACTTTATTAAAATCTTTGGTAAATAAATATAACCTAGTCTCAGAAGCCCTCATTAGATGAGGAAGAAGATAAAAACGAAACTTTGCCAGAAGAACACTCTGTGATCCAAAACTCCAGCCACAATAGTGTCAACATGATGAAATGTATATTGTGATACCACAACACAAGCTCCATCTTTATATATTTGCATCATCTCACAATATTAGTACAAAAGGACTAAAATTCTATGGAGTTTCTCAGATCATGGTTGTCCCAAAGGTGCTTTTTCCAGAAAGCAACTGGACTTGTTTTTGAAGACATTTCAGCTCTCAAAGCTGAAGAAGCTTCTTGGATGAGAAGCGAAACATCTTCAAAGAAAAACCAGAAAGTACAGTTGCCTCTTGAAAAAGCACCTTTGGGAAAACCATGACCTGGATGACTGAGAATCTCCATAGATATGTAGTAAACTTTGTATGATACTTTGCAAATTACAAAGAAAGATCATGTTATTCTTTTATTCTTTAAAAAAAAATTCATTATCTGTGTACACACTAAGAAGTGGAATTGGGGAAATGATGTAGTTTTTCTTTAATGTCTGTTAATCCCCATGGGTTTCTTCTCAGTGTCCAAATACTGTGCACACATAAAGAAAATGATGTATGATTCCACTTTGGTGCCAGGAGTTAGGGGCATCCATAAGAATAGTCACTGGTTCCAAAACGATGAGTGTAACTCAGGTGACCAAACCGCAGTGCCTTTTAAATATGCACTGTGTGCAGTTGCAAGGTTGCATGTAAAAAAAGGAGGAGGAGGGCTTCTAACACCTCAATGATTATGGTAGCAGATTACTCTGCCAAGTCTGTTGTCCCATCAGTTTGGGTATCAATGAATATAACCAAGATAATCTAATTTGTTACTAGATATTCACGTAACAATGGGCAAATTCTCAAAATATTTCTTTTTGTGAGGGGAGTAATCAGAACATAGAGTTTCAAATGACCTTTTAGGTAATGGGTAGATAGATTATTTGTTATGATAATTTCACGATACTAGTTACTTCCCACAAGAAGGACTACTGAAGTTCTTCTGCCTCTGAAATCCAATAGATTTCTGGGTACTCTGTGATTTGAGTTGTTGAAGCTAATGTGCTGGAATGGTGAAATGAGGCAATTTATTAACATAATTGTTCCTTAATTCTCTCTTTGACTTTATATATCCTGCATTATACCCAATGTAGAATGAAATTTCTAACAACTAATGGTTAGAGTGTAACCGAACATGCCACATTGGTGCTGAAACTTTTTATATTTAAGAAAAAAATAAAAGTTTTTATTTGTATTTCCATTACATCGGCTGAGCTATTCTGAATTGTTCAGAGTTCATGAACGCCTGCCTAATGACTGGACTGCCTAAGCCATCATCCCATTGTCACAAGTTCATTGAATATTTTGAAAGTAAAAATAGCTTGCCTCCACATTGATTTGGATGCCAGATTTGAGAAAAACTAAAATGGAGGATTCAACTTTTTTATAAAATCAGTTTCAGCTGTTGCAATTGAGGACATCTGTAAAATTAATATGAAGTAGCTATAAGGATGACCCCTAATTAGTCATATTAGGGCTAATTAAAACAAACTAATTGATGGAGTGGATCATCAAAAGACTGTGATAAATGCATTGTTGCATTAAAGAAAAAATAGGGCAGCTCCTCCTGAAGAAACATTCTCCAGACTCAGAAATATTGGTTAGTTTTTGCCTAGTTACCAGAATTAGATTTGTATGAGGGTACACTCACAGTTTCTCTCTCTTTCTCTTTCTCTCCCTCTCCCTCTCCCTCCCTCCTTCCCTCCCCCCTTGTCCCTGTCCCTCGCTAAATAAATACATTTTTTAAAAGAAATGTTTTTATTCAAAAGATTAAAATACAAAATACAAATGAAATAATTAAAGATAAAACAAAGCTAGACAAGGACATTTTTAAAATGTGAACTAAAAGGACAAAAACCAAAACCACATATTTATCCCCCATAGTTGAACACTAACATGTATTTCAACAATAATAGCTTTCCTCCTTGCAAAACAGGTCCACAATTTATACACTTCTCCATCTATTTGCAACCCAATTTGACCTGGCATACATATATATATGAAGAAAAAATAGATTAAACAACAGCAAAATTAAAGTTCAAAGCCCTCTGTTAACAATATGTTATTATAAATTTACTCGTAGAAAGTCTACCACAGTTTCTTATCTACATAAATCACCCCAATCATTATCTTTGATCCATCCAGGATCAAATACCCTCTTAATAAAACCTTTCCTTAGAAAGTTAATTAGGAACTCTCCCAATAATTGCATCTCATTTCCGGACTTTATAGGCCTCTGTTGTAAATATTTCTGCAGTATCCATTGTTGAAAATTTTTCCTTAAAAATAGAGCGTTCATCTTGTGAAGAAAGTCCAGTCCATCCTTCATCAATTCCATTATCCCAAAATTTCTTGTATTCATATTCCTTTCAATCTTTTCTGGCAGATCTATAATTTTCAAACCAAGTACTTTCTACTTCACATCTGGCAGCAACAGATCAGATTCCAATTGCTCAAATTGCAAATTTAGTCCAACTGTTATTTCTTTTTGTTGGATATTGTCCTAGGTTTGGTTCAAAGCCACTGTTGACCCATCAAATATTTTCAAATAAAACCTGTAAATTGGAGACCACTTTTTTCAAATAGAGATAGCAATAGTACTTAGACATGTACCATTTCATAGTGCTTTATAACACTCTCTAAGAGGTTTACGGAGCCAGCATATTGTCTGCAACAATCATGATCCTCATTTTACCAACCTCAGAAGGATGGAAAGCTGAAAACCTTGAGCTGGTCAGGATCGAACTCCTGGCAGTGAGCAGAGTCAGCCTACAACACTGCATTCTAACCACTGCACCACCACAGCTCCCAGAAAATTTTATTTCCTTTTAAAAACACACTGTTCTTTCTAAGGACAAGAGAAGCAGATAAATCATAATCCAACGTCCACAGAGAAAGGTTGAGATCCACAATAAAAATTGATTTAAAAAGGGGAGATTTTCCCATCAAATTTTTTTTTTAATGATCAGAGCTCTTTTAAAAAAAAAAAAAGAGCTCTGATCATTTAAAAAAAATTTTTTAACAAATTTTGTAATAAAATAAGTTTAAGTCCAATTGGATGACTTTCACTGCCTGAAAAAATACTTTTTCAACACAAACTTCCTTACGGTGAAAATGAAAGTGGTTTGGAGTTCAATAGTAATCTGTGAAAGAACAAAAAAAGAAAGTTGTAAAAGTCCAGCAAGGGATTATAAAATAGGTCAGCAGTCAACTAGTCATAAATGAAAGGTAGCAAAGCTTTAAAAGTTGCAGTTAAAACCCAGGCACCTTTAGGAAAAATGACCCAACCTTCCAATCATCCCTTACTGAGAATTGCGGTTTTCAAGATCCCCTCTTCTCACAAGTGCACAATTATCCAAAGGTCATTGTGGGTCCTTCCTAGACTCCCTTCACAAAACAGGGGGCAAAGTTGCCAAATAACCAGTTTCGGTGGAGAAATCAATGGTTTGTTGGTTGGAGAAAAAGGATCGCCCTCTGCTGAAGACACCATCTTGGGGGGAGTCCTGAATGTCTCCATCTAGAATCAGATCTAATTTTGAGATTGATTTAAACCATTTCTGTGATGGTCTACTTTTATTGTGAAAGAATTGATGGGAAACAGCCCTGATCTGTCTCTTATTGGATCTGTTGGTGGCTTATGATACTACTGACCATAGTAATTTGGGAATTGGGGATACAAAGCACTGCTTTAAAATTAGTTGAGCTTTTATCTATAAGGTTGAGTAACATAGGTACCATTTGTTTCCTCTCCTTTGAAGGTGCTATTTCATTATTGTTAGTCATATAATTTTATGGATTATGTAGGCAACTAGAAGGACATAATTAAATCTGTTAGATAGTCTTCCAGAAATACTGACCCTCAGGCTGCAATATGTGGAACTAGTGATTGTGTGATGCATCTGCCATTCTTCTGAAAAATGGCTGCAGCACACAACATAAAATTAAGACTCATTTACTGGCGAATATCTGCTCATCTTTACAAGAAACATGAACATGGATTGCAAGCTTTTCTTCCGGCCAACTCAATGATACTGAAGGATCTGAGCTAGATCCAAAGGAATCTACTAAACAATTACATTGTCCCCGCTAATTCTCATCATTTTTTTTTAAATGGCAACTTTCTATGCTTTTTCTTGCCTACCCCTGTATTTTAAATATTATACACGTGCTTGTATGAGCCAAAATGATGTGAATCGTGTAATTGGGTGAATTGCATCATGACGCAAATGATGAACATTTTGATATGAATGTTTATTTGCTGTCTTTCCTCAGAAGATCATGTACAAGTTGCAGTGTGAGATAACAGATATTTTGTTCTTCAAATCTCCATTCTACGTGTAGAACAAGACAAGAGTCACAGGATATTAAATGTATTTCACACAATTGCAGGACTTTTAATTGGGGATAAATGTGTTACAAAATCAAGCTAGCTATTTCTGTGCAACTTGACAAATTCAAATCCCAAATCCAAAGTCCCAGATCAAATTTCACATCTGAGACTTAATGCTTATTAATTGAGTATAAACTTTGATTACAGCAATAATATGTGAACAGTGAGCTATGATCACATAGCACATAAAACCATTTATCATTATTTCATCATTACCTGTATTCCATTTCCAAACTCATGTAATTTTGGGGTATTTGGATTCTGAGGTTTCTCACTCCAAACATTCTTCCCTGGTTCCTTAAATCGCTTTTATTTTGCTCAGAAAAAAGCTAGTCAGTACATAATATTAAATATACACTTTATAATTATTTTTAAAAATAGAAGAAGGAAAGAGGATTAGATGTGTACACCCCCTTAAGTTATTTGTAAAAAAATAATAATAAAGGAGAGATATAAAAAAATTGCCAAAATGAAGCTTTCCTGTCCTGTCAAAGAGCAATTTTACAGTGGCTTTTTGTTGCTGTTGTTTACTTTATGAATTTCCAACACTACCTATACCAGGGGTTTCAAACTCAATTTTATTGATGACCGCATCAGGGTTGTGTTTAACCTCGGGGGCGATGGGGTAGGTGTGGCCAGGGTAGGTTTGGCCAGCTCAGTGTCACTCATGTGGGGGGAGCCTGTGGTGGCCCGAGCACTCTGCCAGCGAAAAGGGGCTCCTGAGCTCCGTTTTCGGCTGCGACGGCCTCCTGCAACCCTCTGCCAGCAAAAACGGAGCTCGACAGCCCTCCCGTGCTCCGTTGTTGCTGGCTGAGGCACCGCAGGCCAGTCCTTCACTGTTTCCATGGTAGCATCCAACAGATCGGATCCGGCCTGCGGGCCTTGAGTTTGACACCCCTGTCCTAGACCCTTCACTGGGCTTTGCTCTCCAGTAATGCAATCCTTAGCAGCCACTGACAGAAGTTTTAAGCAACCCGGAGACTTACGCCTTGACGTCTGCTGTTTCCTGTGAGGTGCGGGTCAAGGTCCGGGAACGCAAGCGCTCCCCTGCCTGTTGGATCTCCTGGAGATTGCGTTCGACGTGAGGGAGCTCCGCGATGCCTTCCGTCTCGGCTGCCAGCTGCTCTGCCTGCTGCAGCAGCTCACCAAATCCTTCGGCATCCATCTGCAGGCCTGGATGATGCTATATGGAAAGCCTAGAGAAGCAAGCAGGAAGAATGGAGGTTAGACCGAAAAGCCAATCACTGATCTACTCTACCTTTTCTGATTGCGGGTAGTCCTCGGTTTATGACAACTGGGACCAGAGTTTCCGTTGCTCACTAAGCAAGGCAGATGTTGCTTAGTTATGATCTTTTCCCCCCACAGTTGTTAAGCTACCAAGAGCCTTGGTAGTACAGTGCTCTAAAGCACCCTGTTATTAACACCAGCTGCCTGCAATTACTGCAGGTTCGAATCTCACCAGGCTCAAGGTTGACT
>JANHFK010005907.1:29538-42251 GCA_036250565.1 Sibynophis collaris
TTTCTTTCTTTCTTTCTTTCTTTCTTTCTTTCTTTCTTTCTTTCTTTCTTTCTTTCTTTCTTTCTTTCTTTCATCATATATATCTTTAAAACCTAGTGAATACTATGAATATTGTGCTCCTTATATAAATTCTTGAGAAGGGTTCTCATTTTATATTGCATTGACAAAGAACAAAGTAGGATGCTAGATTTAGCTAAACACTTTTCATCAATACAATACCTGATACAAATTGCAAAAAAAAAGTTGTCATCTTTTTAAAAAGCTTCTTATATCCCTAAAGAATCATTAACTAGAATTTCTTATCTTAATAGCATAAAAATATGTTTTTGAAGTTTGGTGTTCAGTGCATTATAATCTCTTTAACTGTTTAATTGTCTCTGTAGAGACAGTGCTTAAAAATGTATGTATAATTTGAGAAGATGGGAGAAAGGATATCACCATGTTATTATGAAAATGAAACAACTACTAGGTATGGAATTTTTCAGAAGGCTTGATGTGTTCAGTGTACCATTACTAAATGACTGAAATCTAAATAACATTTGGCATTGTAATAGAAGTAAGTAAGTGACTAAGCTAACCTAAGAAGCAGTGGTACGGCACTATAATAAGAAGTATGTTTCTTCAAGCAGACAATTCTCTGATTGTCTTGTTTTAAATCATCTGGGAGACACTCAAAAGAGGCTTTACCAAAAGGGAAAAAATGTGGTAGATATAAAATGAAAAGACCTAAAACCATGCTGAGACGGGGTTTCAATTGGGTGAAACTGAGGCATGCAAATAACTTTACTTACAGAAAGTATTATTGGTCTGAGGCATGTAATTTCTAGCCTGCACTTGAAATGTCAGCTTCCATATCATCAAGTAATTTTTTTATCGAATAAACAGGTTTTCTTTTAATCTAAAAACTGAGCAGTACAAAAGATTGCCCATTTAGTGCACGATATTTGAACATTCCGATATAGAATCTCTCCAGCAGATTCCCCGGACAATTTAAGCTTGGAACCTCTGGACCATTCCGGACTGAATGGTTAATTTACTTTCCGCATATCTGCTTGTGTCTTTTCATTACTTTTAATGATTCTGCAGGCTTGGGATTATGATTGCTGTACTCTCCTTTTAATAAATTCATTGTAACTGTTGTTAAGTGCTCAGTAAATGAAAAACCAGCCATTTTCAAAAACACTGAATTAAAAAAATAGAAAATCTATGTCATATTACTGAGGAATAGGTGCAGTATTAATACAGCGTTTTTATTTTCATATTATTAAATTACTATTATTTTGTACTAAATAATATATATAGATATATATAATTTCTACAATTTGTAGACAAGTATGCTTTTTTGTCAGGAATGATATATTTCATCTGTGTCTGAACTGAATCAAAACAAGGGATTGTTGGAATTTATCAAAAGGGTAAAAACTCTTAAAACTAGAAATCAACATTACCCATCTTGCAAAATATATCAGAGAATACATAATTGAAGAATAATTTTACTAGCATATTAATTGTGGGATCGTTCCACAGCATTTTTCTGAAGCTGTTTGACAAAAAGCCAGGAAATATACATAGCAAATGTGGATCTCATAGGGTATAACTGAGGCTCAAATTAGTCCAAAATGTCAAAAGCATAATTAGCTGTTTGGTGAGAAAATGCTAAGGTTGATGTCACTGACTGATTATATTTCTGATCATGCAAGAATAAAGACACATCACAGTTAAGCAAATAATAAGCATATTCAATGCCTATAGAGCAGCGTGCCTCATTGCAGAAGATCTCAAACTCAGACCATCATGAGGGTCATGTGAGGACTAGTTCATTAGACCAATGGCTGTATCCCAACCTGTTTTTCATAATAGATGCAGATGTCTTTAGCGAGTCAAAGATTAAGAAAATGAAGAGTACCACATTACACCATTAAATGTAAATTTATTAAATATAAATTTACTATGAAGCAGGGCTATTTTTTCACCATATGTCAGCCTTTTAAGGCAGCATTTTTCATTAACCAGAACACCAATATTTGGTTTGGTTTTGTTGTTGAATACCAATATAAAATCCTTGAACTTTAATCATCTGAAACTTGGCAGGATTTATCTCCTCAGAAGAGGCAACTATGCCTGAAAATTATTCCCAATTCTGCCAAGAAAGAAAAATGATACAGCATTGGCAATTTGCAAAGGGAAAAAAATGTTTTGTCTTTAATTTGGCATGTGTCACCTTCCCATAAAAGGTTACAATGCCTGCAAATTTAGCTCATTTTCAAATTAACAATAATCAAAAGCAAGCTGAAAATGATTAAATAAATATATTCTGTTGCACAGCAAAAAATGCAATTGCCATTTGTTTTCCAGTTAATGATTCATAGGAAACATGGAGGTTTGGGATTCCTCACTACATCTGAGATATTAACCCAAATCTCACATAAAAGGTAGGGCCATCATGAATGAAAAGTGGTCAGTCTGAGGGCAAAAACGGGAATTATGAGCCTCATTAGTGATATAAAGGCCTTTTGGTGCCTTTAATGCACGGAAGAAAATAGACTAGGTGCTTTTCAAACATGGCAACTTGAAGATGTGTGGACTTCAACTCCCAGAATTCTGTGAATTGCTCACATCTTGTGAGTTGCCATATTTGAAAAACACTGAAAAAGACCACCGTTATACCTTCATCCAATACAGCTCATGGGTGAGGAACAGTCCTGGATAGAGAAATCTGTAGAGAATTTAGCAGTTTCTTCACAACTTCAGACAGCACAGAGCAGCTTCCAGAAGCTGCAGCAGGCAACCACTTTTGTTCCTCCTGCTTGGGGCAGGGATGTTTTGCTCTCCTCTCTACTGGAACAAGCTTACATCCTATCAACCTGAACAATGCTGATATCACCTAACTCTCCCTGCTGCCCTCCTGTTGGCTGGGGTGGATGAAGATAAGCTGTTGAAAAGGAGAAAGTCACTGATAGCAAGCAGGGACTACCACCTGACCTGTCTGCTGCCAGTTGATTTTAAACTCTGTCCCAGAATTTCTTTCTACTTGCAGATGATCAAGGCAAGGTTGCCATCATCCAAGACATCTTTGCATTCTTAGCTACTAGGAGGGGTTCAAGAGAATGATGGGAAAGGAGAGTAGAAGTGGGAATCAGTAGTATTGCAGCATCTTGAAACAAAGCCCAGCAAACTTCATGAAGTGGGAAGCATGTGGAATACTATCCCTACCCTAGTAGCAGGTATAAGGATGCATTCTTGGTGTGATCTACTTTGCTGAGCCAGCAGATTGTTGACAAGCACCATCCTGAGTTATGACAATGCCTTGATGCAGACTGCACAAAATTGCTTAGAGGACTTAATGGAAGCCACAAGTCTACCAGATTGGGCAATGAGATTAGAATGACGACTGAAAAAGACCTGGCCCACTGCTTCAGTTTCTTCCATTCCACATGCACAAATATGTTTCCCAAAGGGAATATCTTTGTACTTGATATTCTGATGCCATCCAGAAGTGGCATTTATTGGTTCTCCGAACTACTCAAAATTTCTGCTACCAGTTCTCCAGAACCTGTCAGAGCCTGCTGGATTTCACCCCTGGTTTTGACTTTTAAAACCCTACATGGTATGGGGCCTAGAAGTGCTTAACTAAAAAACAGATTACCTTTAATCAGAGATGTTTTATAGTGGACAAGCTCCAAGGTCCCTTCAATCTATTATTTAGTTGGGTTGTGTAGATCTTTAAATGGATGCTTTGGGTTCTTGGAGACTCAAGCAAAGCACTCCCTCAGTCCTATTTCTCACCCAAGGCATATTATAAGCGTAAAGCAAACAGGGAGCATTGCTTTATCCCACTTCTGAGGCCTCTTCCAGCAGAATGATATAATAGAACAGACTACAAATTAAAAAGTGTTATAAGTAGCTATACTGTAACCAATCTTCTGTCCAGGTATAGGTTAAGGGCTTTTTCCTCTGATAGCAGTGACTTTTCAAACGGATGAATATGTCAACTGTGTATCTCAGTTAAATATCACTGTCCCCAGCAGGATAACTACTATTAGTCTGCTATAAGTAAATCAGTTGAGACTTGTATTGCAAGTAATCAACAATGTACCTTAATCAATTGGAGAAATTGCTCCAGAGCAGCAATAGGTTGACTCCTATCCAAAAGGATTATAACTTAACAGAAGGCAGTGGGGAAGTGCCCTAAATCAAAATACTACTCCAGATAATATAATATATATTAGGTCTTTTTAAACATTCTTGCTTAATCACAGGGCATTATTCTTTGCAGTTTGGTCGAATATGGAATCAAATGTAACTGTGTTATTATAATCAGTATGAGACAGCATCCTTCCATTTCTTAATGTAAATTTTGTGCTTGTGAACATTTCCAGATGGGAACAGCCCTGGGGATCTGAGTTGTTTATTTTTACAACATGCTACAAATTAGACGAAATAATGCAGATTTCCTCCTGATGTTCCCCCAAGTTCTTTCAGTGCTGTAATACAAAAGTTGCCTTACCCATTATAGGGGAAAAGTAGCTCTAGCTCCCTTCAAATTGTAGATTTTTCTCATTAAACTCAAGAACTGAACTTTTTCATTTCATTCAATATGAACTCAACAAACATATCTTTTCATATACAGTGAATCTGTTGACATATGCCAGCTATTGTATCTGATTCGTATCTAACCAATAGAATACTTTAGATACACAGTATACCATATATAAATTATAGTTGGTGGAAAAACTGTTGCTCTAAATACAGGTTAGATTTAATGAAATCATCTGTTCCATCAAAATAAGGATTTTTAAAAGGAATTTATTAGAAGAAGGCATCTACTGTAAGCTCTGTTACTATGCTTAAGGAACAAAAGATCAAAACTGAGGCTTAAAAATAAACGAACAGAATTACGTAGCATACATTGCCATTTTTCTACAAATTCTTAAAGAATTTGCACAAATCAGTGTAAAATTCCAACATTTCATTAAATTGTTTTTAAGAATTGAGACATTATGTGGCTTTTTGCTAGCTTGTTCTCAAGTGTCAGAAACAAATGACTTAAGTGTCCTACAAGACAAATGTTCTTTAATCACCTAATGCACTAATCTATACTTAACCTAAGTCCTAAATTAAGTATCCTACAAAAATATAACTTAATCAAGAAACAACCATCAATCACATAAGAGTTTGATGAACAGATTTAAGAAACCATTGACTGGCAGACTGTTATCAGTATTGAAGAAGTTGCATCCCTCTTTTAAAAAATAGCATGTTTCAGCTGTGCACTGGTAATAGAATTTTAAAGGAAGATATACAATGATCTCATATTTTATTGAAATTATTTCCCCCCCATTTGCTCCAGCTCATCAAGGGTAACATAAAAATGCAGATCAGGCAAAAACATAATCCTCAATTTGGATCCAGCAGTTTTTATTCTAATATGTTTTTCTGGAAATATTAAAATTTATTATAGTTTAGTTTCCATTAAAGTTTAATGATGATGTGTGTAGTGAAGCCTATATTGTGTCTTCGTTTTAATTTTGTTTGGTTATTGAGTTCATCATCTGCTCAGGAATTTCACATCCACAGAAAGCAATGCCATGGTCAACAACAACAACAAAGAACCAGCAAAGATGGCATGCACAGATAGGACAGCCCTCAAATTATTTATAGAGTCTGACCTCTACTGGATAACTAAAGAAAGTCTTTCTATACAAAAGAAAAAACAAAGTGGTAGCTGTGGTTGGATTTTAGATTATAATTACTGAATCTCAGATTGTAAATAAGAGTTACGCTAATATCCTATTCTCTTCCCCTTCTCTTCCCTTCCCGAATATTTGACTATCTAATATTGTCCTCCTATTTGGTTCCTTATAAAATATAAAACATATTGTTCTATTTGCACTTTTGTTAAATAATAGTCATTAGATTGGGACATGTACGAGAAAACTAGAGCACCCAGTGATATCACCTCCAATATCTTCTAGATTGCTTTTAAGAGAAAATGGAAGGAGATTCAGGGCTGCTATTTATAGTAGTAGCCACATACTGTATATAAAGCCCAGCTTTTCTGGAATCTCGAGTGTTGCAATGTGGAATGTTTTCACCCAATTCTATATTAAATATAAGTCATCTATTTAAGAGCTTTCAAAATGACAATTCTATTCTGACTTCCAAAAAAGCTGTTTACTGCTCTGTGGAGGTAATGGATTTACTAATCCATCAGAGCCTGCTAAAATGGTCAAAACTTCAGTTCTGGACAATCATGGAATATTCTAGAGTGTCACAAAGTATATCAGTTTCTTTAATGTACAGTGTTAGGATCCTCTGGTTTTTTTTTATGGCTCAAAATTGTCTCTTATTTGTAGAACAAGATAATGTATATCGGAAGCATCATGTCATTATACAGAAATGTTTTATTAATAATAATAATAATTTTTATTTATATACCGCCCTTCTCCCTATTGGAACCCAGGGTGGTGTACCAGTCCGATAAAAAACATACAAACATATAAAACATACAATTAAAACTCCCCTTAAAAATATATATAAATGACTTGGTATTATTAATGAGTTACAGAGAAATTCCACATAATGCAGAATTCACCATTTGTTTTTATTAAGCGACCTCTGTCCCACCATGTCCACCCTCAACAAAGGACTAAGAGCATTCTCACAGCTATTTCTTTTCCTAGGTTTCCTCTAATATAAGCAGGGGGGAAAAACATTAGTAAACCCACTGGGATTTTTTTTTTCTCATGGCTTTAAAGTTCTAAGGAAGAGATAAGAGCCAACAGCAAATAACTGGATTTAGAATAAACTCAGAAATTATCACACAGGCCTTTCCTCTGCCACAATTTGTCAAATCTGCTGATAGGAAACAAATTCTATTCATAAAGATTTTATTTGGGGGGGGGCTCTCTTGTGACTTGGTAGCAATTCAATTATAGTTTTGTGAGATAGTGAGCCCGGAGAGGGAATCCAGACTGACAAGAAATATGACAGGACAGTTACAGAGTGTTTATGCAATTAAACTTTCACTGACAATACCTGCAGAATGATGAATGCATGGGCGGAGGTATTTGTGCACAAGCAATGCCCCACAAGTATTACACATTTTTCATTATTATACAACTGTTCAGCCCTTGCAAGAATAGCCTGGAGTGTCTTGGAAAAGTGCTCCCTTTTTCAGCATGTTAACCAAATGTTTTCTTTTCTTTCTTTTCCTTTTTTTTCCAGTGGGTTTTAATGTGCCAGGTGATAAAAGAATATCTATTTTAGTGAAATGTTTCTAGAAGATTAAGATTTAGCATGAGTTTGACACATATTAATTTTGAATTCTTAAACAGGTTTTATTCTTTTTCTACCTGAAACTTTATATCATTTCCAAACTGAATGGATATTGCATAATTAAACTGAAAGGTTATTCATTTTATGCATATAAGTGCAAAGGGCATCATAAATGTGGGGTTCTACTGATTGTAGATTAAGAAAGAAAGGAGAAACCTAAAAAGCCTTTTGTAGTAAACCACAAAAGCTTATAGACTAGATTAATATGGTTAGTTAATCATCCCTATTATAGTTTGTCTGTCTTCCAGGGATATATAAAATCAGAAGGCTTATTTGAAAAGCGCTAAAAGATTATGCTGAGTTCCCCGAGATATTACAATCGTCATTTTCAATTTTCATGTGAAGTGGCTAGTTTGTTTTTGATTTTTTTAAAAGCATGCTTCTAAAGTGTATTGATCTGGATTAGTCTGTTCATTAAAAAAATGTTTTGTGGAACTTAGTTAATTTATACCAGTCTTATCTTTCTTTTTTCAAAAGGGTGAAATTGTAGAGGGGGAAAAAAGGTGCTATTGTAATGAGAATTCATATCATACGAACCTAATCTACACATGACTAATGCTTTGAGTTTATGTAGACAGCACATTAAATAATGTCTTTGACAAGAGCAATTAGAAATATGTGCCAGATCATATTCCTTAAACTTGAATAGCACTACTTAAAATATCTCAATTATTCAAACTTACAAATCTGTTAAAATCACTTTGATTATATTGCAATATTTGAATAAAACACTGGAGGTAGCCCGTATTTTTGGTGGATATATATTCAGGAATGCTTCTAAATTCCAATCATTAGAGAAGCTTTGATGCAAATGTATAGTTTTTTCTCAATAGACTGGCTTTCTTCCAGCTGCACTCATAACAATTAAGAGCACTGGAAGGGGATGAATATCTTAATGTACACCAAAAAATATATCCAATTAATTCAACAGGGTCTGTGTTGTTGGAAATGCAGAGTTTCATACATGAATCATCAGCTGAACATGTGGAAGTGTTCATATGTGGAAAATTACTTATATGCACTGATCCTTCTTAATAAATTAACTGAATTATTTTAGCTGCCAGTTGTAAATAATAGTATTAAAACTAAATGCGAAAAAGTGCAATCATACAGTATATGCTGAACCATAGCTGAACTATAGTTTTCAACTATTTAAAAGAGACAAATTGTCATGATTTAGAGTGTGCTGGGAAGTGATGCCTCTGTATTGTTGAGTGCCCATTTATATGTGAATAAATAATATGAACACAAATATTGATGGAGATTTCTCAACCCAAAGTTATATTTTGCAGTTATTGTAGAACCAAAATGCTTTTTTATATGGACAAAATATGCAGCTGCCTAGCCGCTAACCTTGAATTTAAAAAGTTAAAATGAATTTTAAAATGTATTTTTTCTTGAAACTTTTTATTTTCCACAAAAAGCAGATACCTTTCTACCCCAAAATTGTTTTCATGTTACTTAAATGTTGGAAATTGCATGGCTGTGTTTCTTTCTTTTCAAAAAAAACAGACCTAATCCTGTTAATTCAAAGTGAATAACAAACAGGACTAAGACTTTTCCCAAGTTGTTACATTTATTCAACCTGCTTGTGTTTTGTTCTTCATCATAATTATTTCCAAGTCAAATCTGTGCTGATTTCCTTGTGGACTTACATACCTCTGACTAACTTAAAGAATTGAGCTGGGATAATTCACACTATTCCTTGGGGGTCATGTTCTCTGTTTTTTTCCAAGGACATTTTTATTACAAAGCTGATGAAATTTGCATATTAATTCATTTCTTTCAATTTTTTAAGATTAAATGTTGTCAACATGTATCAGTGCAAGGCTCTGACAGTGCTGATGAAATGGGTCAGTCAAGCTTGAACATTTAGAGTAATGCAGCCATCTGCAACCTCCAAACCCCTTGTGTAGTTTAGTGCTACCAATGCAACTTGATTAAAAAAAAAACTTTTATTCAATGAAAGATATTGAAACATTATCTATAAAATGATATGTGATATTGTTGCCATTTGTGAGAACAATATATGCTGTCATATATTTGATAATGGTTCTAAGTATCTCCTTGAGGACGAAGTTAGTGAGCTTGTCAATCACAATTAAACTCTAGTAGGGAAAGTTAGATTCTTGCTAGTCTATAAACATAGATGTGCTGTACAGTGTAAAGTAATACTTTTAACCAAAACTTTGATGATATTACACTGAGCTTAATGTCTTGGTGGGGTGGGGGTGGCGCTTTCTCTGTTTAAACAGCAGTGTTGAATTATTAGAGTTAGTTCATCTCTCTATTAAATATAACCATATTTTTTTATTTGTATTTCGCGTGCTTTCAAGATTCTGGATGGCTTACAACTATAAAAGTAGTTGTATAAGAATAGTAATCAGTTGAAGCAACAGTTAAAATTACATGCCTACTGTCTTCCTAATTCAAGTTAAAGCACCAAAGGTCCTGGAGATTCACAGTTTTAGAGCCCCATCTAAAGGATGGAGATGATTCCCATGAAAAGGACCGGGGAACAAGATGTTCCAGAGAGTGAGGTGGATGTTACCAGGATGGCAATACGTTTTGAATTATTGTTTTCAAATGTATTATTTTTTTCAGTGTACCAAAGTTTCTGCTCTTGGTTTTGAGCTACTTATATCCTTACATTATTATTGGTTTCTATGCAAGCCATTATGTAAGCCAAGATTTTCCATTATGTTAATATTTCTTTAGAACTTTAATGTTCAATTTAATCAAATGAGGACAAAGTCAACATGCTTTGCATATAGGCGCTACTGCTGATTTTCTGCACACTGCCACCTCCTGCATGGATGCAAATCAGCATAGCTTTGTTTGCAACAAAGAGATATTTCTAGTGATTAGGAATACAGGGTTTAAAACAATACTTGGTTACATCGATAGATTTAAATTAATCAATTAATTGTTGAATTAAAAATATTTTTATTTTTGCTTTCTGTTTTTTTCAGAACCAGTTTTTAAATGCTTTAAAGCTGCAATCTTCTATCAGCTGGGAGTAAGCCTCACTGAATTTCATAGCTTTGAATAGGGATTTGTAACAGTGATATTACTTATTCCAAATAAAATCACATATACACATAATAGATAATTAATATTTCTTTCTCCCAACCTTTTCTAAGGTGTTATCTAAACTAATACTAGTTGTCTAGTAGTTTTTTGTAAGGTTAGATCTAATAAATTTTTATTTCTCTAAATACAGAAGTAAAAATACATTACTAGGTGGACTCCAGTGGCATTCTGACTTTAAAAGCCTTGTTCTTTACTGACTAAATAATTCCTCTTAATTCTGCAACTCTCCACAAATTCCAAATCTGTTACAAAGGTTGCCTCAGTTTTCAGTAAAAAGATGTGAGGATATGAGTGGAGAGTCCACAGGCAGAGAAAAGAACGAAAGTCCCTTTGCACTAATAAAAGTCTGACAGCATGACATTAGATCCACTTATTATTTATGCTCATACACACATTCAATTGATGAATTAATCAATTAATCAAGTAAAATTCATATTATTAATCAGTTGACAGTCCTATTAATAATCTATGAGCCTAGTCATAGGAAACAGTGTGTAGAGAAAAGATCACTCATCAGTTCCTCAGTAATATATTTGAACAATTAAGCTAGGGAGTTTTCATGGATCCCACAACTATCTTTCAGTGCTATTTGTCTGTTATGCTCATTTGAACTTTCTGCAAGAGTTCAGAAAGCCCATGACAGTTCACCAAGGATGTTTGTTTTTGGTTTTGATCTCTTAGCAGTAGAGCAGTAGCTTTGAGCGTGACTGTTCTTCTAGGTTAGTTGCATGCATAGCGTATTTTAAAAATGCATGCCTTTCATGCTGGACAATTAAAAAAAAGAATTGTGAAGTATTTGACTGTTAAATACTTTTATTTTATAATAACAAATATCTGGATTGCACCTATGTTCACATAAAAAAATAGAAGGAGAGCTGCACATATACAGAATATTGCATTGGAAAATCAAAATCTGGCTTCATATTGTAGACTTTGAAAATGTCAGTTATGAAATATTTAGACCATGCAACACAGTCTTCGACTTTCGGTTATAAAATTTTAATTTCATGAGTTGCTAGCTGTCCAATTGTTCAATACTTGTAATACTACAAATCTATGGTTATCAGCTTCTAAACTTTAAACCCAATTAGTGATTCTTTTAAAACTAAATTACAATGACTTGTCAGATACACATATATACTATAATTTGTTATCTATTTCTGCATTTTAAAAATTAAAATAAAGGGGTCAAATAAAATACACAATTCACAACTATTTTTTACATGAATCATACCCAGTTAACTGTCACACCCAGTTACAAACAGAATCATTCAGCTCGTGTGCTTATTTATTTTGACACCAGCCTTTGTTATTGTGTCTGTATACTTGTGTTTCCCTGAAAATAAGACCGTCTTATGTTTTTTTGCCACCAAAAAAAAGGTACTGGGTCTTATTTTCAGGGGGGATGTTGTCCACTGTTTCACTTCACTTGCCGCCCCTGGCCTCCTTTTTGCTGTCAGAGGCCTTCAGGAACTTCTTCAGCCAGGAAAACCTTGCCAGCTGCAGAAGAAATTCACTGAGGTGTGCTAGGCCTGGCTGCAACAGTCCGAATGTAAGCAGTAGGGCAACTCCACCACCACCACCCATCTTCACCCTCGCTTGATTTTTCCCGGTGCATCCTGGAGTAGGCGGAGTCTTAATTAGGGCTTATTTTGGGGTAGGGCTTATATTAGGCTCACATGTAACAATCAAGCTAGGACTTACTTTTGGAGTAGGTCGTAATTTTCAGGGAAACACAGTATTCCTAAAGAAAAATTCTGAAAAGCCACCTCTTTTATAAGTATTCATTAAGATCAAGGAAGCATTTCATAATTTTAATACAGATCTTTAAAAAGTCGTCTACTTAGGACTGTTCATTCAGTGGCCATTTAAAATTATGAAGACACTGAACAAAAGGAATTACAATCCTTGCCTGAAGTTATGGCTGTTGCAGTTCATCTGTAGTCATATGATAGAAAATTTTGGTGCTTGGCAGTGTGCCTCCCCTTATAACCATGGGGACACTGCAGCTCCCCTCCATCTGCCTATGTCTCCCCCATCTCAGATACCCACCTGGTCCACCAGTGTCCACAAAGCTGCTGTAGCCCTGAAGGCCTCAGCATGCTCCTTGACTACTTCTCCCCATCCCACCACGCCTGGGTAGTCTGAACCCCCTTCCTCTCTTTACCCCACCATTCCTGTGAAGCCTGGGCTCCCTGTTGTGTTCCACACCCGGAAATTCTTCCAAAATGACTCTGAAATGACGCACACACCACCGTTAACAAATAATATATTTTTTACTA
>JANHFK010005907.1:45467-60208 GCA_036250565.1 Sibynophis collaris
CTATCCCTCTGTTTATGCAGCCTAGAACTGTGTTGGCTTTTTTGGCAGCTGCTGCACATTGCTGGCTCATATTTAAACATCATAGTTCAACATTATATTCTAACAACGGCCTACTGGATGCATCAGGGAAATCTCAAACAGGTCATGAATTCCCCCCCTCCGCAGCAACTACTAGTGGGAAACACATTAATAGCTGATTAGCCATTAATTATGGGTTTCAGCCAATAATGCAAATGGAAGAATTTACAGTGAATTTTAATTCCACATGTATTATTAGGATTTCCCTACTACTCAATTCTTAAAAGCAGAGAAGTTTTTTGAAGATTATTGCTACATGGTGTCTGCTTGTTAAACACTCAAATCAAAACACATATTTATAATTTTTTACAATGTGGTGATTCCTTCACACTTGCATTCATTATATTACTTGGGTTAATTCTTCCTTTAATTTAGAAAGATCTCTGATAACAAAGTGATTTGCTTCTCATGACAATAGTGTGAATATTGAGCACATCAAGATAGGAAAGTCACAAAAATTAAACTTTCCAGATTGATTGATGATACACAGTTGTTTCTCATATATCTCTTTCAGGGGTGAAATCCAGCAGGTTCTGACAGGTTCTTGAGAACCGGTAGCAGAAATTTTCAGTAGTTCAGAGAGCCAGCAAATACTACCTCTGGCTGTCCCCAGAGGGGTGGGAATGGGGATTTTGCAGTATCCTTCCCCTGGAGCGGGATTGGAATGGGGATTTTGCAGTATCCTTCCCCTGCCATGCCAACCAAGCCACGCCCACAGAACCGGTAGTAAAAAAACATGGATTTCACCACTGATCTCTTTCTTCAGCAAAAGCAGCCATTGAAAATTTAGCAATATTGTGATGAAACAATCCTTCTTTCCATCAAATGAGATTCAGTTGCTTTTTTAATATTTCTTTCTCAAGAACAGTGGAAGAAAAAAAAATCTACCTTGTATCCAAGGAAAGAATTCCAGAATGTCTTACTTTACATCAGCAATTCTAGAAAAAATAGATATGTATATCAGTGACAGACATACAATTTGCAGCTGCCAAGGTCTTGCATGTAATTTTTCCAAAATTTGTTTTATACTAAGTAAAGCACTATAGCCTATTGTGGCAGTTCGTCTGAAAAAGATTGTGCACTTCTGATCTCTGGCAGTGTTTAGATAATGGGAGGGGGGGTGGAATAAGCAATCTCATTTCATGTGCAATCTACACAGGATGCACATATACCAAAACTGGGGACATTTGAAATTAATTTAATTAAATATAATCTATGGCTGCATTGCCTTTTTCATGGTTAGGTCTACTTGCTCTGTGAGTGGCATGCCAAGGTCCTAAAAGTGGCCAATTCCAAGATAAACGTTGTCTGAGCAAGGACAAAATTATTTATTTGAAGTTAATTTTTATGTAATTTAATTTGAATGTAAGTATACATTTAATTAAACTTGAATTAAACTAATTAAACACAGCTAACGTGATTACTCTCCATGTAAAGCAAGGTTTTTCCTTCTATTTCTTTCACATCAAAATTACAGGATGTTGGCAGTCCTTGTAGATTAAGTACGGCAGTTTTTCTTCTTCTTTTTTTTGTACTTGGATTTGGATCTTGTTGTGAAGCAAATGATACTTCACATGGTCTATTGTCTTGGTGTCCCCACAGCTGCAAAAATAATGCTATTGTCTTCCAACTGCCTGCAATATAATATTAGGGGGCTTAGCATCTTTCGTAGCTTCTCTACCTATTTATTATTACATTATGTAATTCCATGTAGTTCATGTCTTTTCTCTGCACTATTTGTTTAGTTGTTTTTGAGATTAAAATTGCCGTGTAGGAATGCGTCTGCCCTAGAATCTAGATCAATTTACGTCATTGTGATGTATTGTAAAGAATGAGCACTTGTGGTGAAAAACATAGTTTCAATAAACAATGAAGAAAGAGTTCCCTGCTTTAAATTGGAGGTCTATCAGTGGGTCTGCTTTGAGGCACTTGGTCTAATTGTTTGACATCGATCTATTATAATTTCATTTGCACAGCAGTAATATTTTATTATATCAAATTGTATTTTGTCATTAATGTTAATGTCTTATTCAGAAGTAAACCTAAGTGAATTTAATTGAATTTATTCCTAAACAGGTATGAGTTTTAAGGAATTAAGGAAAATAATAAGTTCTTATATTTTTCCTTTTGAGGAGGGTATCTTCTTACAAATAAGCATGCTGGTTACTGTTGGGAAAAAAATCTGCATTTACTTGCAAATTATACTATTTACTATTAATACTATTCATAGAATTCTGTTTTGGGATGAAAAGTTTAGTAAGAAAAGTTCCTTTATGAAGGACAAACATAAAACAAGTATCTCCCCTACTCACATCTTAAAGAAAAAAGATTTCCTCTAAAGTAAAATGTAGAAGAACAGATATCTTGTACAATTGGCACATCTTCTTATTATTTTGTTTATATTAAAATATTTCCCATGTATGTTAAATGAGCAAACTGAACAAACTACCGTACACATGACCAAGTAAATCATAATGGCTATAATTCAAGATTTTGTTTGTTTGTTTCCTGTGGGTTCATAGTTTATGTGGCAGGAAGTACACTGATTTTAAATTTCCAGGAAACCCATTGTGAAGTATACGAAAATAGAAATACTGGCTGAGGAATAATAGCATATAGATTGTGCAAAATCTATAAAATCTGCAGCTAATTATATGGTTTGGGAATTTCATACATACAGTCCAGGATACCAGAGGAGAAGAAAGATAGAATGCAAGAAATTGGATTAATTTAGAATAATTGGAGGGGGGAAACTATTTATTCCTCTGTAGCAATATAAACTAATCTTATCCAGTTATATCAAAGGTTTACTTTTATTAATTCATAGAGAATTTATTATGCCCCAGTAAAAATTAAATTGCTCCCTTCAGGGGAACTTCATACTTTGGTCTGAGGTTTTTTTTCCCATTTTATTTTTATTTCTTGGAGCAATAGTATTCTTGTAGGATGGTTGCATTGTCAGCATTTATCTTGAAACTCTTGGATATTAGTTTTGACTGCAGTCACCTTTCTGACAAGTGTTGTTGCGAGTGTGGTTTATATCCCTGTTCAGGGTGATTTCTGATGATAATGCTCTGTCTACCTCACTGCTTCACACTAAATTATAGATGCCATGATGACAGGGCAAACAGTATTCAGGTGCTAAACTCTACTTCCTTTGTGTGATGTCTGTGTCTTTCCCACGACATGAGTGAGTTAAAATTAGGAAGAGAAAATATGCAAAATATTTCTGCTTAAAAATAATGTTCTGACGGTTATTAAACAAGTAATATTTCATTTAATCACCCAAAGGGATTACTTTAAATGAGCAGACAGAAAGAATAATTTTCTTAACACATTCTTGCCCTAGAGTCCTACTATAATGGATCTTCACTTGCCAAATTAAGAAGTTATAATTCAGGGTTGTAATCAGGATCTATCTTTTTTAGAATGTTACATACAGCTCACCTTCCTGACATAAGTTCTCAGACAAAAAGATACAGATGTGATACCATGCCCACAGTTTATATGATTTCTACTGCCATTTGCTGGGGGGGGGGGGATTCTTTTCTTTTTTACATATAAACTTCCTGTGTGGTGGGATGTTTTTGTTTTTGTTTTACTTTTCTTGACCACTAAAGGCAGAAGCCAATCAGTTTTGTTCTATTTGAAGCTACACATTTTACTACTACTAGATTACTACTAGGTTCAAACTAGTAGTTCCTATATACAGTGCATTAGGTTTCAGAGCTATTGAAATCCTAGCACTCAGCAGTATTGCGAAGGACATATATAAAGTCTCTCTTTTTAAAAATGATATGCAGAGATGTATAGATGTTATATTATGGTATGCCTTTATTAACAGGAGACACCTAAGAATGGTCCTATTCAGGGATGGAATTCACTTATCTTCGCTACCGGTTTGCAAATGTGAGCTAGCACGCCTCCTCCACACATGCGCAGAGCTTTCTGCACATGCACAGAGGGTAAAAAATGGGACATGATGACGTTCGGGCATGTGGGCGGAGCCTCCCACTGCTGGCAGTACCGGATTGCGCGATCCGGATAGAACCAGCTGAATTTCACCACTAGTCCTATTTCATTACGATCTGTTGGTGGCACAGCATAAACTGTGGTAACAGAGATACCATATTGCTTTTAAATAAATACTAAAAGGAGTTGTAATTAGTTGAGCCGGCTTACCATACAGTGCTGTAAACAACAGTTACAAATTCTGATTTCACCTGTGCATAGTTATCTTCCTCTCTTGCCTAACTCTTTGCCTCTTAGGCTCAAGATCCAAATGGATCTCAAAAGATTTGAACAGTGAGCCCTATCTAAAAAATGAAATTCAGTGTGTAGAAAAATAAGATTTTACACTTAGGCAAAAAAAACCCAAATGTACAGAGGGAGATTAGGTGAAACCTGGCTTAATAGCAATAACTGTGAGGGAGATCTTGTAGTCCTAGTGGACAATCACTTAAATATGAGCCAGCAGTGTGAGGCAGCAGCCAAAAGAAGCCAATGCAATATTAGGTTGCATTAGCAGAGGGATAGAATCAAGATCACATGAAGTATTAATACCACTTTATAAAGCCTTAATAAGACCACACTTAGAATACTGCATCCAGTTTTGCTCACCATATTATCAATAAGATGTAGAGACTCTGGAAAGAGTACAGAAAAGAGCAACAAAGAAGATTAGGGGGCTGGGGGCTAAATAATATGAAGACCAGTTGCAGGAATTGGGTATGTCTAGTCTAGTGAAAAGATGGAATGGGGGTGAATTATAGCAATGTTCCAATATCTAAGTGCTTGCCACAAAGAAGAGGGGGTCAATTTATTTACCAAAGCACCAGAAGGCAAGACAAGAAACAATAGATGGAAACTAATCAAGGAGAGAAGCAACCCAAACTAAGGAGAAATTTCCTAACAGTGAGAACCATTAACCAGTAGAACAACTTGCCTTCATAAATTCCATCACTGGAAACTTTTAAGAAGAGAATGGACAGCCACTTGTCTGGTTGGACTAGAAGACCTCCAAGGTCCCTTCCAACTCTGTTATTCTGTTAATCTGCTTACTTTCTCTTTGGTTATTTAGCAAGGGTGTTCCACAAGTCTCACATGAGCAATAGTAAAAAAAATATCATCTATTCTCTCTTCTGCTTCAAGAAAAGGTGATAACACGTATTGGCTTAGTTCATTCCAGCTTCCCGATAAACTTAGAAATGAAGGATGAGACAGAAAATCATTGTAAAATGTTGGAACACAACTTCTGGGAGTTCAGCTTATTATACTTTTCAAAGAACTCATGGGAGGTTGACACCATGACTCTTCCTCTGTTAGGTGTTTATTTGATCATGGTTTTCATGCCACTTACATTCACATTTTTAAAAAACTAATAGAACAGGTAGATCTGATATATTTTATACTTCCTTTTTATTTGCAGATACAGATACAGCTGTTACACTTAGTGTGGCCAAATTTTGTGCTGTGGCTTGTCCAGTCCACCACATGACTCTTCAGGAATCGGGTTAGTGACAAGTTATTGAGGCCCTGAGTTTTATCTGGATCTTCGATCATGTTTTTATCCCAATGTTTTATTTGATTGTTGTGTTTATGTTTTGGACTTCTCAGTGCCATAAAAGAGATTTGATTTGAAAGCAAGATGTATATTCTGAAGATGTATAGTGTAAAATACAGCTTTTCAGAGTTCCCATATTATCTCATTTAAGCTTTGCAATCAAATCAGGTTCTTCAATGAGAGCCTTTGGAACTCTTTTCACAAGGTGATTCATAAAATACCCTCTATTGTTTTTTAGGAGACCCCCAAAGAGATTTTATTATTTTGTTTGAACAGCATCCACAGCAAACTTTGATGATGCCAGAAACATAACACATATATATGGTGTCATCACATGAATGCCACAATTTTGTACTCTCTATGTATGACACTGATAAATGTGGAAGTTACTTTTTCAGCTGATTTAGTTTATATTTTATATGAATATACATACACATACATACACACATACACATACACTTGTGGAATTTTAAGTGGTATTAATTAAAAATTCCATTGTTAGGAAGAACATCAAAAAGATGAGTTTTAATTATGTTGTTTAAAAAAGTTGGTAGCCCCTATGTCCATGTAGTCTAGCAATCTGTTTTGGACTATGCCCAAATCCTTTGTTGCCAAAATTACTAATAATTTTGTGGGTGGGTGGGAGACATACTTGCCTTGAATCTTCTGTCCATGTAATGGGCTTTGGATGTGTTTGTGTGTGAGCCTTCAAATCAGCGTTGACTAGTCAGTTTTCTTGGCAAGGTTTTTCAGAAGAGGCTTGCCGTCACCTTCTTACTGAGGCTGAGAGAGAGTGACTAGAGAGTGAGTCTAAGGTAGGACTAGAATTCCCAGTCTTCCAGTTTCTAGGCTAGTGCCTTAATCATTAAAACCAAACTGGATCTCTAAATTGATATAAGTGGCACAAAGAATTCCCCCCATACACACATTTTTTTCAATAGGAATATTGTATGGAGTTACTGTTAATTTCACCTCTCTTATTAGTTGATAAAAACTGGATTACAAAATGCAGGAAAAGGTTAAAAATATTACATCTCGAATCAATCTAAGCAGAAATTGAAATTAAAAATAAATGGTAGGCAAAAGAAAGATAGCTAAATATTGTAAACAGATAGCATGAGCTATACTTTTATAACACTTGTCTCTGAGGATTTTTTTTTCATTTATCTTTTGAGAGAGACATTCTTATTACAAGACGCATTCACTAAAATTAATTGTTTATTAAGAATTAATTAAAAAGGTTTGCATTGGTCTAATTGAATTGGGACTATCTCTCTCACTGCTTTGAACTTACAGGTGCTGCTGTGGTTGTAGTTAAGATGTTAGAATATTGCTTTACTCCATTGCAAAGGGTTCTGTCAAGAAAATCTTTAATATAAAAATAAAAAGCAGTTCATGCATAAAGCATGATGCCCTGAAGCATATTAGATCTGTTTATCTCTGTGTTTAAAATGAACAGTACCTGGTATAGTTTACATAACAAGGCAGGGATCAGCTTGATAAAGCATTTATATCACCAGGGGAACACACTGGCTCATTTCCTCCACACTGTTCTGCATGACTAGCTTGCCCGCCAGCATAATAGCAAACAAAGTTTTAATAGGTCAAGAGCAGAGTAGCCAGTTCTGTTATAATAAAGGATGTTGTTGATTGCTCTTCTGTTTGGTTTTCTGTTGGGTTTTTTCCCCTCTTTTGCTTTATGAGAATATTTATGGGGCTAATTATTGGTTGAGGCTTATGTATATAAGAACTTCCCAAATGGTACCACTAATAAGTCTGTTATCTGAAAAGAAACAGTATCCCTTGATTTCTTGAAAAGATTAAGAAATGTGCTATAGCTTAAGCCATCCTATTGCCCTTCAGATGACTTGGAACTGCATTTCCCAGAATTTCTAGGCACCTGCCGCCTGGCATTAGTGGAGGTTGTAGTCCAAATCTATTTGGATTGGTGCCGGTTGAGAAAGGCTGACATTTGTAGGAGCAAAAGCTGTTTCATCAAATGCAAGCGAAGCCAAATGGCCATGAATGTAATCATTCAGATAGTTACAAATTGAACTGACACGAAGCATTTTATTTGTCAGCTATAGATTTCATTATCCTTCAAAGCAGAGAAGAGTCATTTGGTCAAATGTATCCTATATTCTGAGTAAAATACATGGCTCGCAAATGAAAAGTTGTACACATAGACCTCATTTAGTGACTGCCTCAGACAGTGACCACTTGCAGTTGCAACAGTGATGAATAAGTTACTTTGCAACTAATGCCTACATTTAAGACAGTTGCAGTTCACCATTACAGTTAGTACACATTATCTTGTTCCTGATGGTTTTTTGTTGTTGTTGTCTTCCTTCATAGAGCAAAGAGATTGCCTAAGCAAGCTGTCTCTTCCTGAACTGCTATTCTCCACACCGCAGTGCATCCTTAAAAAGTGCTAACTGCACCATAACAAGCTCAGCTCAATGACCTTAATTAACCTGCTGGCAGAAATTGCCTGTAACTGACAAGACTTTGATTAGTTTCACACCTTCCACTTTTCTTTGTCTCCTAAGTAGCTCAGGGCTCAGAACTGTGCTGTGCAAATAGCCAGTACTAGCACATTCTTTTCAATGTATATTCCCCATGGTATATCTGCTTACTCTCTTTGTAATCCCTTTCTTTCCAACAAATGTAAATATAGACATTATTTTTCTTCTTCTAATTATCCCAGCAGCAGGTTGAGCATTCCAAAAGGCGGGGGGGGGGGATGAGTGGGGTTAGAGTTAGGGTTGACCTTCTTTCTGGGTCAAGTTCTGGAAACCTTCCTGCCATTTGAACTCATCAGCTGCTTGGGGTCACATCATTCTGATGCTTTTAAAAAGAAAAGCTGAAATGAAATTATATGCAGTCATAGTCACCTGATTTTTCACTAAGCCATTGCTTTGTTTAATGACTGAGTTGCCTGTTCCAATCGTGATCATTAAATGAAGATTATCTTAGAGCATGAAGGAGTCTGTTCATTGGAAGAAAAATTAAATATTAGCAGAAACAGAATTATCACTAAAATAATGTTAAATGGAGGTGCTATTTTCTTCTTACATGTAGACTTTCCAGATCCAGTTGGAGATGATTCACTAGGAGGCACTCATATCTATAAATTATTTGTTGTCAGTGTGATTTGTGCTTTAAAATCAGTTTTGACTCCTGACTTCCAGTTTTTGGAAGCAGTTTATCAATGCCTTTTTCCAAAGGGTTGAGAGAGAGCTACTGGCCTGAGGTCATACAATTGGCTTTTTGCCTAAGGTAGAGCTAGCATTCATGGTCTCCTGGTTTCTAAACTGAAACCATGATATATCATATTATTTTGGGGGTTGTCCAAGGTAGGTTTAGAGATAATTTGAATTCAATATCTCTGTCTCAGTTATGTTTCTATTCAGTTGTTCTTTCTAGATAATAAACAATATTCTAATGATTTAGATGGCATATGAACTCAAAATCTTTTAACCAGAACCAATGATTTAGTTTTTCTTTAAAGTACTGTGTCTCTCAAGTTTCCAAGTTGTTGGAGTGGCAGAGAATTTAGGAAATCAATCTTGTTGTGACTAAAAAAAACTAAAAGCCTCTGATTTTTTGAGTTTTTTCCTTCTGATTATAATTTTTTTACTTATCTTGATATCTGGCTAATGAAGTTGCTTAATAATTATACTTTAAAAGGTTATCTAATAAAATACTACCTTATTTTCATAGTGAATATCTGAGTTTAAGACGCATATTTTGCATGATGCTTCTGTCAGTTCATCTTGTTGAATGAGTTACTTCTTTTCCAATGAGAAAAGTTGATGGCTCATAATTTTCTATCCAAAATTAATCATTGCGTTGTGCTTGCATTAATGTTGTGTAAAAGAGACCTTCCTAGGGAGCCCTTTGTAGCTGCGAATGGGAATGACATTGCACACACATTCACATTATATTTAACAAAGAAGAGAAGAAAAAACAAACCAGGCATTCTTTACATGTTGATCATTACCTTTTGATGGCCTACTGAGATTTTGGTCTCTCTTTGCGCTAATCTTATGTTAGTAACTGTCATATTCTATTAGCAAATTTAATTTTGTTAATGTCATAGAAAGTTGCTAATACAATGAGACTCATTAACAACTTTTGCATCATGTTAGCAAAAGCCAAATTTGCTAACAGAATGCAAAAATTATAATGGAGGGAAATCATAATTATGTAAATGCCTGATTTGATTAAATATGCTCCCTATATTTCTTAAGCAAAATAACTGAACAGTCAGCTAATTACTGTTTTCAGTACCTGCATCTTGCCTTTTAAGAACTATAGAGATTTTTAGATTTGCTTCAGATACAGTTATGCATTAAAGAATATCATTGACCTGAGTATGACATATCTTTCTACAATGATGAAGACAGGAAACATGGATAAAAGGCAGCTGAGAAATTACTGAGAAGCTTTAAATAAAATTCTCAGGAGTTGAAAAAAAACCCCTAAATTTCCAATTTATGGTAATTCAAATGTTCAGAGTATAATTGTCTACATATCTCATTTCTCTATTCCCAATACAGAATATTTATTAGCAATCCAAATCAATGTTCAGATTGGTAGGTGTTGCTGGTAAAAAAAAACCTAATCCAACAAATCAAGCTAGGTACTAATCAGTTTTATAATATTATATATTATTTATTCATGGCAAAACTATCATATACTATTTAGAAAACAAAACCATGATATCTATTATTTATTTATGGCTTTTCTATCCTCTGCCTAACTATATGAGATACACAACAATAACAGTTGAAACATTTCTTTAGAACATAATCATAAAACATAGTTAGCTAACAGCTAAATGGGGTTTGCTTTCTGTTATCATCTGAACCCAGACCATAGATTAAGTGATGGTTAAGTTAGAATGCCTTGTTACAATTTATTCCCATGGTGTTTAAAAATTAATTTATTTTAACTCCAACCATGCATGCTTTCCAAAGCCAGATTTATCATTACTAACTTCATAATGATAGATTGTGAATGATTGTGACCTGCAAATTCAATTCAGTCTCTATCAGTCTCAGTTTAATTATAATCTTTAGCATCTGCTTGTCTGCTACAATCTGTGATTGGGGAATTTTACCCTGTGTATGGTGATTCCAACTTGACTGAGCCACCATGTGACTCTCGCTCTCTCTCTCTCTCTCTCTCTCTCTCTCTGGGGGGGAGGGAGGTCTTACCCAAGTATTTGGTAAAATTTCATGGCATTGGTTGACCAAGCACAAGAATAATAGCTGGAATACGGAGTAACCAAACACAGCTTAATTTATTATGTGCACATACAGAGTTAATAAATTCACACTTAATTGCACTGCATTTACAGAAAAATACCCATTCCAAAGTGAACTTCCAGACTGACTGAGCCAATCTGAAACATAACTTTATATAAAGGAGGAGGTTTTCTTCTTAAATATTTTTCAGTAGTCTAAAGCTGATACTGTAATTATTTCTTGGCATCCACATGAAATCAATTTTGCAGGTAAGATGTCATTACAATGTTAACATTGTCAATCCTAACATGCTTTAAAATACTATTTCATATGCAGTGCTTTTTCCCCCCCAAGGACAGATGGGAGAATGGCACACATTTGGAAGGTGATCTAATTATTAGGAAGTTTCTTTTAATACAATAACATATAATTAAGGGATTGGCCCGAGCCTGCATTCAGATGACACTCAGGTAGTTTTTCCACTGGTACATGGGACAGAAGACCTTTTTTCCAGAAGACAAAGCCACATTAGTGTATTAGTGAAGGGGATAGAAAATAAATTACAGCTGCCTTCAAGGTATTACTGTTGAGTGCCATTGTTTGGGTTCTTTTTCGATTGTACTTCACTGGCAATATGGCTTCTGAAGGTTGCATATGACAGGTTAGGCGTTTTATCCTTTGAGTAAACAGTAATCGTGGTGGGAAGAAAGTGGGGCATTGGAGAATTTTCCCCATTCTTTGAGAACTCCACTCTTCCTTTTTAGTTTGCTCCAAGGGCTCTTTAGGGATACATATATTAAGCCCTTTAAATAGTTCATAATAAATCTGTGTCTCAGGCTGATTCTGACAGGTTTTTAAAGAGTCTTTTAAGAGAGAATCCTCAATCATTTGTTAATCCATGGGGTGAACTCCAGGCTTGGAGGAAGGGAAAAAAAACAGTGCAAGCTGCTATGTAGTGAAAATGTACTGTTGAGAAAATGATAAATATGAGAGAGAAAAGAAAAGAACACAGCATTGTAGCAGTTTTACAAAATGTAGTATATTTTAAATACTTTTTTTCTTAATTAGGCCATATCTACGTATAGATATGGGAAAATTTCACTATTCAAAAAGAAAAATAGATAATAATCATCCAGCACATTTCCTCCCTAATTTTAATCTAAAAGTGTGCTGTAAACAAGAAACATTCAGACATATAAGTTTTCCGATTCTATTATACTTGGACATGTACAGACCCATAACAAAAGGTGTGTACATAAAGAAAAAAATTGAAGACTTGGTTGTCTGCAAGTCATATCAATGGGGACGCTGGCAGGAAGTTGGGAGTCACTCCCATTCTCACTGCTTTTTTGCCAGCCCATGATTATTCTGTTTCTCTCTTTGAGTAAGGACATATTTATGAAAGAATCATCCAAACAGATTATCTAGTAGTCTACTATGTGGAGAAGCCACATGTCAATTATTGGGGTAAACAGGACTGAAATAAGAGGTAAACAAGGCTAAGCCTAAAAGCGGTGGGTATTGCCTTTTTCTTTCTTTCTTTCTTTCTTTCTTTCTTTCTTTCTTTCTTTCTTTCCTCTTTCCCTTTTCTTTCTTTCTCTTTCACTTTCTCTTATCCTTTATATACAAAAGGCTACTTGGAGGATTATTTTTCCCCCTAGACTTCATATACTAGCTTGCAGAAGGCTTTTGAAATTAGACTGGATGATTGCATGGCTTTTGTAAGCTAAAGCAGTTTCAATATGTGAAAGTACTGCTTAGAAAAAAAAAAGGTTTATAGAATATTAAATTATGCATGGCAGGAAAAATAAATAGAGAAAAGCATTTTCCCTCTGTTACAGTATTAGAAATTAGATCATCTATTCAGGCTCAATGTGCAGAGAAGCAAAATGGAAGTAGACCCATTTTCAGATTGCAAGCTTCCCAAATAGGTTGGCGTTGGACACTGTGTGATGCAAAATGCTGAACTTTTGAAAACTGTTTTCTGACCCAGCAAGATTTTCCTGCATTGTTTGAAAGTTTCAGCTTGCCCATTTCTTGTATTACTGTACCTTTTTTAATTGGATGTGTATAGCTTTAATGTATATTTTTATTGTACATCATCCCAGAAGGTATAAAATTACTACTCTATCCTCTTATGTTCTAAGATTCATTGAATGCAAAATTGGAGGCAAGTTAATATACATTTTATTTCTCTTAAAACAATATGGAGCCTGGGACAGAAATATCCTTTTGCTGCAAGTCTTTAAACTTCTAGGCAGTTTTTTATCTAAAAGTTACACAAACTATATTGATAAATACATGAAAATGAATGAAATATATAGTTGACAATAAAACGTGTATAAAGATGTTTAACATAAAATATGTATGTGTGGTAATAATTCAAAAAGATTAGTGCAGAAAGTGGACAGAGCAAACTTCTGTGAAAAGCATGAAAGATAGAATATCCAAACATATTTTCCAACTTCAACAAGTTTGCTGGTATTTACAGACAGCAGTTTATCTATTTTTTTTTTCAGAGTAAAAATCAAATATCCCCCTTCCAGTTTAAATCTTACATAAATATTTTAGTAGTGTAATTTCAGCAATTTCCCTTCTATAGTATCACATCCTATTCCTAATGCCATTAACATTTTCCCAGTGTGTGTGTGTAATATATATGTATACACATACACACACACACATATGATACTGCCTTATAATGAATTCATCAATTTTCCAACTAACTTAAAACTGATCATATAAATACTGAGTCACCATGTACAGTAGATACTGCTGAAATATAACCCCCAGTTTTCATATTGGTTATGGTTGTTGGCGATCGTAATCTAACCACATTCTTGTGTGCCTGGAAATAATGGCAATTGAATATGGTACTCTTTGTGTACTCTCTTTATATACACAGCCTCCACTACTGAGCTACTAAACTGATCTTTCATTCCCCCTACATGGAAATCTGTGATAATAGAATCTAGGAAAAATTCTACATCTAATCACACCATAGTCTGGAGATAAATTCTCAGCAAGAAGCCGAATATTTCAATTATAGAAAATTTCTCACAGCCGTATACAATCTCACATTTAGAATACACAAAGATGAATTATGCTGATGAAAACAATGGAGAAAAATTGCTTTTCACAATGTGCATTTTCCATGTTTATCTTCCTTATTCATTTTTTGGTTCCAACTCATTTCATAATGTAGCATTGTTCATCTCATTAAATGCTTATTTATTTATTAGATTTTTATCCCATCTTTATTACTTTATAAGTAACTCAAGGCAGTGAATATATATTATACTCCTTCTTCCTATTTTCCCCACAACATATATATTTCCTTCTAAATACATATAATTGTTTTGCTGGAATTAAGATCTCTTGCACATGGAAAAGAGCAGGGCAGGATCATTAATAGAGCAAATACATAGATGCATACATTTATTTGAGAGTCATAAAGAGTGAATATTCTAATCCAAACTGACAGATGGGAGAAATTAATGTCTAATATTTTTGTTTCATTTTTAAGCAAGCTTTTATTGAAAAGAAATAGATGGGCAAAAGAAATAGTACAAAAAATTGTCGCAAAGACGTTTTTTTCCAAAACGCAACTGGACTTTCTTGAGACAACCGCAACCTGAATGATTGAGAATCTCCATAGATAGTACAAAAGATTGCACCAGTAAAACATGAACATTTACATTATATTAAAACTATTTCCATATGCAGCATGGCACTGAAAATATTAAGGACCAGCAGAAATAGAACTCAGCAGACTGTTGAGATTTCTGTTGAGATTACTGTCTTTGATAGTAAAGCTGCAGTCTTTAAATATATATTCACTTGAAATC
>JANHFK010005907.1:71294-82760 GCA_036250565.1 Sibynophis collaris
TTCCTTCCTTCCTTCCTTCCTTCCTTCCTTCCTTCCTTCCTTCCTTCCTTCCTTCCTTCCTTCCTTCCTTCTCCATGCTTCAAAAGATTTGTCTCATTCTTTCTGTCTCATGCACAAAAGTGTCATTCAGAATAGAAGTGCAAACAGTTAAAAAAGGCAGAGTCTATTAATGCTGATTCAAAAATGCAGAAATAACATTAGTAAAATGTAAAGGAAGAAGACATTCAGATAACTTTGTGGCTTTCAGAGAATCAGGATGCAGATTCCCCATTCCCTTGGGTAAAGAGGAGTATTAGACCTGCAGATTGATAAAGCAAAACTAAATTCCATTCTTTTCATGCTTCAGGTCAAGCTCTTGAGTTAGCCAAAAGTGTCCAAATATAGCTTACAATATTTTGGTTTAAGCAGTTGCTGTAAATGCATCCAGGTATTGTACAACAAATAACATGGCTAACTGCAATGGAGGCATAAGGGAGACAGGGGAGTTCCTACATGGGAAAAGGACCTAAATATGTGTTGAGTCTGTTATTGTTACCAAACAGTATCATTACTTGTACCATTATATCCTATTGATTAACTCTAAATCCCAAAATCACTGCATATGCTTTCTTATGCACTTCAGTCAGGTTGTCATAGAAAAGGAATGGCCAAATTATGTTGTTGCCCTTTTCCTACCCTTTTCCATGTGGTTTCTGGATTGTCCTATTCATTGCGAAAACATGTAGTGGGAAAGAAGGAGTAGGTGAGATGAAGTCCAATTATTTGTTATATTATGCAAATAAAAAGGCAGCAGAACTGTGGAAAACCATTGCTTATCCCCATTAAAAAGCAAAAGGGACTTCAGAAACCTAAATATATTCTATGCCTAGACTATAATTTGATTAATGGCTGTTGGCCATAAAAACAGAACTTCACGTTCAGAAGTGCTGTACATCTGAAAACTAGTTGATGTGATAAAAACAACAACAATTAAGGGAATGCTGCTTTGATGCCATGCTTCTGGGAAGTATCTGAGTCAAGAGACCTTTGTTTTAATCAAACAGAAGTCTTTTTATGTTCTTAATTAACACAATTTCCATGTGTTTAGTTCATAATTTTTAACAATACATTGTAACATATTTTGCTCTCTGCTTATGTTAGATTATAATGTGCTGGACTGTAGCTGCCGCATGTGTGAAGCCAATTTTAATATTTATTCACTCAGCAGGAAGAACACATGCTGTGGTTTCTTAATGTACACTTTAACCACTGTACTATTGAGTGCAGTATACTAGCAGTAATAATTCATAGTGAGTCTCTTCATGCCATTATTGCTTAGGATCTTTTTTGTGTATGTGGTTTCAGGGTTCTAGTCACCTTGCTTATACATTTCCTTGCTTTGAAACTTTCATTTTTTAGATGCTGCAAACATGATATTACCAAATGAAACCTAGGACTAAGGCCAGATTTGTGGTGTGGTTTCCGACAGCTAAGCACTTTCACTTGGTCTCTGAGGACATCACCAATAAATGTGAAAGAAGCCAACAATAGATTGGCATACTTTTCTATTTCCACTAGAATAGAGGAAGAAATGCACTAAATTAAGTCTAACCTTAAATGTATAATCTGTCCTTGGGAAACAGAAAAAATAGGATATAGCATCTTCGAGCTCTCAGCATCCCTTATGAGGGAAAAAAATGGTTCTAAGGGTCTCTGATCTTGTGTTTTAGTAAAATAGAACTGCACGGCTGACTGACAGTTCTGATCTAAAGCATTTACATTTAAGTTTTGATCTCTCTGCTTTTGATTAAAACTAATGAGCTCATTTAATTCAAAATGGGAATCTCTGATAAGAGAAATAAGGTTGATGTGATTGGATTAGAGGGGCAAATTAAACTCTTAGAGCAGAAGTTTGTGCTTATATAGTGTATTAAAAAGCTGTTGGCGTATTATGGCGTGTTAGATGATGAGAAAAATTTCATAGTAATTCATATTTAATCAGAAGAAATGAAAGTACTAAATATAACATGGCTCTGCTTTTCCCTCGAGTGATAAAGAGCTGTACATTTAAAATGACATGGAATTCATGCTCTCTTTAAAAAACAGTCTTGAGACACACTGAAGAAAAAAAGCATTATTGTCAGTGGGCTAATCACAACAGAGTAGAAATCCAAAGTAAAAATGGCTATAGGAAAGTAAATATATGCAAGTTAATATCAACAGCCTAATCCTTTTCAAATAAAGGGGGAAAAACCTTGGCTGATAAAAGCAACAGTCTTTAAATTTGATGAAAACTGCTTGCCAATATATTCGTAAAGGTTTGCTTCTCAATTAAATGTCTTGCACAACAAAAGTGTGCTCGCATTTGATAGGAAAATAAAAGCACTCGAGTACGTGACCTTTTTACTCATGTTCAGGTGGACAAATGTTACAATTATCTCTTCCCTACTCTCAGATAAAAGCCAGCTCCAATTTGACGGAAAGAGCAAGGGGAGACAGAAACTTCCAATTGAAGCAAGGAAACAACAATTTATTGTTTGAAAATTATCCATAATATATGGACTGGTGGTTTTCGTGGGGGGCATTGAGGAAGGCCACGTTGAATTGACAAAATCTGTGGGAGAGTTTCAGAAAAATAAATAGGCTCTTTTCCTAATATCTGTTTGTTTTTTTCTGCTGTGGAATTTTGCTTGCGGAGTATTAAGAGAAGGCTGTAAATTGTCATCCAAAGCAGTTTGGCTTTTTCCCAATTTCTATCATGAGCAGGGTGAAAGAGATTATTTATTTGCTTATTAGTTATACCTACAACTTATATGCTGCTCAATTTTTTAAAAAAAACCTCTTCCATATCTTGTATTTGGCCCTATGTTAGCTCAATGGCTTCACCTATGAAACTCAGAAGAGTTCTTTAAAAGTTAAATGATCAATAAATTATTTTGTTATGTCTATTTTAGTGGAAACTACAAGCCCAAGCCTACTTTCAATAGACAACAACCTAGAGCGTTCTTTTTTCATTCGGATGAAATCAACACTGACCAAGCGAGGTGTACACATAAAATCTTCAGGATATAAGGTAAACTTTTGTTTTGTCTCCCTAAATATTGTTAGACGTTCTCCATCTTCTTAAAAAGATATATGATAAATTGTAGCAGATCCCAGAATCTCCTCTCAAGAGCTTCATAACAGTTGAGCCTGGATAGTTTTACAAATAGAAAGTGAAAGGCCATAGATGATATTTTTGAAGTATATCCATGAGTTATCATAGCAAGGTTAAAAAATCAGCAGCATTCTTTAGTGTCACAGACTGTCTGGGGCAGTCCCTAAAAATTCTTCATGTAGAATGAAATAATTAAAAGCCTCATTTAACATAACAGGAGATGCTTCTTAGGAAGCATAGATTCCATGGATTTAATGAGAAGGAATGTTGTATTGGGAGTTTAAAACTATTTTTCTATCACTGCCAATGAATTGGGGAAAATGTTTTATATCAAAAATTATTTTCACTGGAAGAATTTTCATTTTTGAAATGTATATATGATCCTAAATACTCTTATGAACAAGACTGATTTTGATCTGTTGGGAATTCTGATCAACATTCATTTTTTTCAATGTTCATCACTGATGTTGTGATCTGTGGATATAGGTGTTTTTTTATTTTTCTTGCTTTAACTTTCTTTGTGATTAATAATCCCAAATTTCACTTTCACTCCTTGCACTTAATTTCCTGTTTGTTCTGCTGCTATCCTGCTTTCTCTTGTTTTACGAGAGATAAAGATTTGCCAATATACTCAGAATATAGTATTTCTGTTGCATGCCACTCCGACCCACATTGTTTGAGTTGAGTGGCCCTATAATTCAACTGAATATGTAAATAAATAAATACTTTTTTCATGCTTTACACAACCATCTATTACCTATTTAAGCAATCCATTCTGTTATTACTTTTCTTGTTATTTTGGTTATGTTGCAGAACACTGAATATAAAACAACCAGCCTACTCAAAGTTATTTAGGAGCAATCAGACTTTGAAAATAATACAATCTGAAATGGCTTACTGTGTTATTCTGAATGCATTTCAGATGAGAGCAAATATAAAACCGAACTTCTGTGCCAAGATCTTGAGAATATGAAAATCACAAATTCTTCCATTGGTTATATAGCTTGTGCTTATTTCTATTAGATTTAAGACAACTTGACTTGATCTTTGATGGAGATGATAGAATAAGTCTTCAAAATAAAATATTTCTATTATGCATAATATGTGCAATGGTTTTATAATACTGAGAACAAACTTTCAGGTTGTATTTACAGCTTTTATCAACCCTATGTCACCCCTAAAGGCTGCAGAAATGTAACTTGTAGAATATATTAATAATATCTTGAAAGCCTACTGGGCTTTCCTCTGACCTCCCTTATGTGAAACAGAATCAAGATTGGATTATACTGAGTCTCTTTCTCATGCCTATTTCTTTCCCAGTTTAGAGCTGTTGTTTGCTCTTTCTTAATGTCCCTCTTAATGGCTCTTATATGCTTTGGTCAAGGCTATCTTTGCACTCCTCTATACATTTGGTGTTGATTCTCTATTGTAGAATAAAGGAAAGGAACTAAGTTATTACAAAAAATATATAAAAAAGAAAATGCTAATATAGGGAAACAGAAAATGCTGGAAAAATAAGATTTTTCAGTTTTAGAAAAAAGTAAGAACAATTTTTCAAAGAAGAAACATCTTGGGAAAATGTTTGCTCTGGAATATCTTTTTGATATAAATGTAAATGATACTTTTGAATATTTTTTAAGAAATTATTTTTTAAAGGATTCAATGCTTTGGCTCTAATGCTGAACTCAGTATGCTTTCATGTGGTGCAAAACATACAATATAGTGTCATTTCTTGTAGGCAAATTGTAAGCTTCATAATTAAATATTTAATTGCTCTAAACAAATTTAAGATAAGAGAGTTTGTGTCTGGTCAGTAATAGCAGGGGGTATTTTTTGCATAGGTTGACAGTAGGGAATAGAGAGAAACTTTCCAAAATGACAACACCAAGTTAATATTGGAATAAAAAGTTTGAAAAATACTTGAATGTTTGAGTGGAATAGTGCTTAAAGTCTAGGACTAACTCTCCTTAAGTTTCTAGAATAGCAAGAAATAAATCTGATAAATAAGAACAAATGTACATTCACAACTTGATTATGTAATAAACACTCAATCCAGAATTTCAGCCGATGCTAAAATCTTTCTCTGAAGTGACCAAATAAATTGTTTGACTACTGACTCTTTTGAGTAACATGTACGTCTGCTTTTATAT
The DNA here is from genome assembly GCA_036250565.1 of Sibynophis collaris. Classification (NCBI taxonomy): domain Eukaryota; kingdom Metazoa; phylum Chordata; class Lepidosauria; order Squamata; family Sibynophiidae; genus Sibynophis; species Sibynophis collaris. The sequence goes on from JANHFK010005907.1 coordinate 76,581, forward strand.
TCTCAACATCAACTTACATATAACCTCAGGCATTTCTGAGGGAACGTTCTTGAGAGAGAAATTGGTTACAGTGATGCAGAGATTGTCTGGTGTTCAGGTGGGAATAGAAAACGAAATAGAAAGTTTAGTCTTTATGAAGGCAGCCTATTGGAAAAACTAAGGAGGCTTTATTTAACACAATTATCTATAATATAAAAGCTCTCAATATATAGATCTGCACTGAAGTTTTCACAAACTTTAGTGAAGATCTATATATATATAGACCTTGTATATTATGGATATGTATTAAAGTAAAACCTCCATAGAGGTTCCTAAGTGCCATGAGAGTATTATTTATTTATGTTATACTGTTTAGAAATTAACTTTCTCCCAATCAGAATGCGAAGAATTCAGTTTGTAAAAACTTCTCATTCCTCATATATGGACGAATCTCAGAAATGTGAATATTTAAACATCATCTTTATCTCTTTAATAGCCATTTTTATCACAGCATTTAGGCATATCATATTTAATTCAATGCAATAAACTGAGATAAAAATAATATTCAAACATTTAATTACTGGAATGCATCCGAAATATTTGTAATGAACATTGAAAAATGATGGATATATTTCTCCTAATCAACCTCCTTGCACTAAAATAATCTTGAAATAGGCATAAGTTAAAAAAATGAAAAATCTTTATATCTCCAATAATGTTTTCACCCAAAAAAATTGAGACACACCCAATTTAATGGTTCTATTGCTATTCTGCCAAGACTATTTTACATTATGGGCTATAGAATGAGGTAATCACAGTTCTCCTGAAAACTTTAATCAATCAGTCAAATTGATAATCCAATCAACCTGTTTAATTAAATCACTCACTTGGTGTTGCACTGAGAATATATATGAATTGCATTATTCAATAGAGAAGAAAATCACAATATCACGGCATTGAAGTGAGATATCAATTGAGGGCCTATTACAGGTAGTTGGGTTACAATAGCAGTTGGGACCAGAATTTCCCCAATTTTCCAACCAATTTTTCCCATTTAGCGAATTTTCGTTGCTAAATGATGTTGTCATAAAGCACAATGTTGTGTGATCCTATTATTTGGCAACAGCAACTCTGGACTACTCAGGTCCTAAAGTGGGAAGAGGTGGGAGTCCAAGGCAAGGAGTAGGGGTGGGGATGCTACACATAATCACTATAGAGGTCAGGAGGTGTGCAGATGCAGAAGGAGATCCTGTGGGCAGGCTGTAAGGAGTGCAGGCATACCAGCAAGGACAATGGGCAAGTTGGCAAGGGCTCGCAAGTGGGCTTGCAGGGGCTGCAGGTGGGCCAGCAAGAGCCAAGGCCAGGCACTAGGGAGCATGTGCAGGCTGGCAAGGAATGGTGGTTTGGTAGAGAGATGTTGTGGACTAGGAGATCTCTGAAATCTCCTACTCTATAGCGGGGCTTACAACTGGTCCACAGTTATGATATTGCAACAAGCTGCAGTCACGTGATTGTCATTTACAGTCAGAAGCAAAGTCAATGGGAAAGCTGACAGAGAAGGTTGCAAGATGAGCCTATAAGTTGCTCCTGCCGTGTTGTTTTTTTCCTGAGGAGTCCCTTAATTCAGTGCCATCATAATTTTGAACGGTTGCTGAATGAGTAGTGACCCAGAAGAATTAATGCCTGGAATCAAACCTCAGAGTCAAATCATAATTGCTGTTCCCTATATTTAGCACCTAGTTTTTGTTTTGCTACATCTGATTCTTTTTATTCAATAAATAAATAGGTGTCAGATGTCATACACTTCTACAGAATAACAGAACAACAGAGTTGAAAGGGACCTTGCAGGTCTTTCAGACAAATGATTGTTCAATCTCTTCTTTAAAATCTCCAGTGTTGGTCCACCCACAATTTCTGGAGGCAGGTTATTTCGTTGATTCATTGTTCTAACTGTCAGGAAATTTCTACTTAATTCTAGGTTGGTTCTCTTCTTGATATAAGATAAATATCTTATACATTACCTCAGGACTACTTGTGTATATACCATTCTCTTACTCTTATCTAACTAAGTAAGAATAGTTCATATACAGCTAATATGAAAATTGTTTGTGTGTGTGTGTTTAATCTATCTGTTTATAGATTTAAAAGACAGAGGAAGATCTAGGCAACTTTTACTTGTACTAAAAAAAGAGAGCTGGTGCACAATAAACTACAGGCATTATGGGATGCCTTCAGTCATTTTATAGTCAAATGCATTCATAAATTTTTGTACAGTTATAAGAAGTTGACTTTGATGGTACAAAACTCATAGGAAAGCTTTAGATCACAGGAGTAGTCAGAGATGAAGTTTATGCTGACAATTTATCACCTCTTGTCTGTCAAGGAAAAACATTTTAGGATCTCCCTATTACCAATTGTATGCTACTCTGAAATTGTATTTTGAAAAAGATAGTCTGCCATCTGTCTTTTCTTGAGGATTCTTTCTTTTCTTTTGTACTTCAACATGTTAACTTTACAAAATTGTATTTTTCAAAGCAGAATAAAATATGTGATGTCCATTATACAAACAGTTACCCAAAAAAAACAACACACTACCACCAGGATAAACAGGAATGTAAATCTCTTCAAATTTTAAGAGCTATAGAACAATTGAAATGTATATATTATCTGTGAATGTAACTTTTTTTCATTTATCATATTATCAATTGTAGACATTTTCTCATATATATATTTTCCCCCTTAACAAAAATACATAGTTTCTATTACAGGAGAATTCCATGCAAGAATTGGCATAGAGAAAGACAAAAAGGCGGTTAATGTATGTTGTCTGTTTGCTATGGCACAATTTTATTCCTAATAGTGCTTTATCGAACTGAAAGTCATCTTCAAGAAAGCATGCTATGTGTAGCTATCTGGATTACATCTCTCATGATATGAATATGACAATTCCATTGTATAGGCGATGCATTGCATGCTAATATAGATAAATATTACTGGAAAAGCTGTTCCCCTTCTCTTCCATATATATATATATATATGTGCTTATATTGACAGGGTATTTATGATACTGTAAATTCTATCACTGATTTTGGCCAGTTCAAATTGATTCTGCAGGAACTGCAAATAATGAGCCTCCAGGCAGAGGCAAAAGAGAAAACAATTTATTCAGCCATATAAATAGATGCAAACTGTAGAGTATATTTAGCCACAGATTTTATCAGATAATGCATCCAATACTCTTCAAAGCATGAAGAGGTATTCAACAGAGAACATTAGGTCAGTGCCCTGCCTTACCTTTAATTTCTCTGTTAGTAATAAGTAATAAGTTGAAGTGTGGGTTGGGGGGTGGGTGGAAGGGAGAAAAGCTTTCTCCTTGGAAAGAGGAATGTTGTTTTGAAACTTCCTGAACTATAATTATATAGAGATGGGTTTGTTAATGGCAAAACAAAACCGCAACGGTTCATTCAAACTGGGTTCACACACCATATAAACCATAGTATTACGGGCTTGATTTTGGCTTAGCACAATGTGGTGTATAAAAGTGTTTTCATTCTTAATGTGTGAACCGACACCCTGCCTACTCCAATTTGGTTTGTTGACATCAAAACAAAGAGAGGATACGTGAAACTTAAACTATAAATTACATTGTAGTAAATCCTTCTTATGGTTTTTTTTATGTGAGTATTATTCTGAGTATTATTCTGCCTTTAAATAGTAAAATCTAGTCAGGCGTATGTATACACATACATGGACATGAATGGATTGACAATAGTCCTAGAATATCATATTCTATTTCAATTATAATGTGATTAATCTTAGAATACATTTTTGGAGAAGCATATTTTAGATAGTAAAAAGAAAAGTTGGTAAAAGAAAAGTAATCTCTCTGGCAAAAAAAATGCCTGTTTTAGAATAAATTGTATGGAGCAAAACAATCAGTTGATAGACATTAAGTAAACAAGAGTAAAGTTAGTCAATTTAAAAATGATTAGATTGATTGACAGTGGGCAAAGTAAAAGGCTATGTTATGACGCTTTACTGGAAAACCCAAGCATGTGAATTTTTGGCTGTTTTTCCAGATAGAACATTTTAAATTATATGGTTGTGATGCAGTTTTTGAAAGAAGCAGTAGCCTAATGCCGTACATTAGTTGCATGATCTCCTCAGCCACTGCACTGAGGAAATGAATAGCAAGGGAACCAACACTAGCAGGCATAGAGTCATCAGTATCCACTGTGGGTCACAAAAGGCAAAGTGGCAGTCATAGCACTACAAACAAGGCATCATCAACATCATCATCATCAATAAATAAATGTATATGCTCCCTGACTATCAGCAATACTGGGTATTTTGTACATTACACACATATGCAAAACAGCTGAACCCTGTGACAACTTCACACCCTGACTGTATTGCTGTGACACCACCTTGCCTTTTATCCCCCCATCCCTAGCAAATTCCACTGGACCACGGCTTTTATCCTTTTGGCCAGCATCAGCATATCCTCTTTTACCCTTCCCTAATTCCCTGGATCTTAGCTGCCATAATCAGAGAGTAGAGATGGTAAAGGGTGAGTGACATGGATTTTCTCAAAAAGCAGAAGGGTGGATAGGAAAGAATTTTGACTCTACTTGTGTTATAGTGCAAAGTAATTTAAAGTATTTTGGTAGTTTGATGGCTTGGGCTTGAATAGGCAATTAAAACCCATTATAAACACATATGCACATTTCTAATTGTGTGCATATGTAGAAAGAAAGAAATCAACAGTGATATAATCAGCAAAGCTGTCAGATATTTTTGAACTCTTCACTATTACTGGGACTTCGCTTAGGAGTCTGTCCCAATGAATCTTGCTTTTAAAAAAGTTATCACTGCACCATGGGGATAAAACATTACAGTTGATGCACTAATGCAATGGCAGACCTCTTCCCTGACCTACAGATGTTCATTAAATTGTTTGAATACATCTTGGCTTGAACATATTGTTTATGAATAGGCTCAGTAATCATTATTAGAGACCCTGAGCAAAGCTATACAGATTGCTCAAATATGTAGACAGGGCTATGTGCATAGGGAATCATGTCCCCTTTAATTTACTTGGGTCATAAATTAATGCTCAGAAAGAGCTGAGAAGGGGGAGGGGAAATTCAAAATGAAAATAAAAATTTCTAAAGTCTGCCATTCAAGGCATCAACTTCAAGCCATTGGCCCTGAGTAGTCCAGGATGCAACCTAAGAGCCCCAGAAAAGGAATGGTCACGAGTAGTTAAGCACTAGTCAACAGTTGATGGCAATATTGGGAGGTTGCCTGGCACAGACTTAAATACTGTAACAGTGTCTTTCCTCAAAGCCCAAATATTGTTAATTCTTCAAAAATCTTAAATCTGCAAGACCCATACTACATACAATCTCTCATACTCTCAAATGTTGTTTTTCTTAGAATCTAGAGAAGTCCAGAAGTTCTTCCAGATTAATTTCTTTGGCTGGCTCTTTCTGACTTTGCTCCAGTTGTTGGTTGCCCTGGTTTTGCATCTAAGAATTTATCACAATACTTTGATTGGATTATGGCCTACCATGCTAAACAAACTTTTACCCATATATACAGGTAAATCAAATATGTAGACATTTAATGACCACACTAAAGGTAGTGATCATTCAAAGGTACAATGGCACTAATAAAAGGGATATAACAAGTTTTTTACACTTACAACAGTTGCAGTATCCTTATGGTTATGTGATCAAAATTCTGACACTGACAGTTGCAGTGTTCCAGGGTCATGTGATCACCCTTTGTAACCTTCCCAGCTGGATTACAAAAGTAATGGGGCATCTGGAATCATTTAACCACTATGTGATCCACTTAACAACTGCAGTAATTCTTTTAACAACTGTAGCAAAAATGGACATAAAATGGGGAAAACTCACTCAACAACATTTTTGCTTAGCAATGGAAATTTGGGACTTAATTATGATCGTAAATCAAGGACTATCTGTATATCCATCTATCCATAAACACCATCTAAAATGCTAAATATTTTGCTCATGGATGTGCACATGATTTTAGAACTCTTTAGAAATTTAGAAATACCATCCCATATAACTAAGGTAGGATTTTCAATTAGCCAGGAAGATCTATCTATCTATCTATCTATCTATCTATCTATCTATCTATCTATCTATCTATCTATCTATCTATCTATCT
>JANHFK010005909.1:0-12408 GCA_036250565.1 Sibynophis collaris
GGATTTAAAATTATGAATTTGGTGGTCCGCGGGATTTAAAATTATGAACTTGGTGGTCCCTGAGGTCCAAAAGGTTGAGGACCCCTGTTATGGATGATACTGTTACTGATATGGAAATGCTATAATGAGTGAAAATTTGTGTTTTGTTTTTGAAATGTTGAAAAAAGTTTAATTACATTTTAAAAACAACATGTTTTTGAATCAAGTGAGATGATATTTGAAATCAAGCTTAACTGTTATTCAAAAATGCAAAATATTACCAGCAGGAAGAATCTTGGGCTTTGTGCTTTATCTTTCAACCAAGTGTTTCACTTTTTCTGCCATCCCTTTACTTAGTCCAACTACAATGTGTTGGCTAGATCAGGTTTTCAAGGGAGAATAACTATTTAAAAAACATTTGCGAAGAAAATACAACTTTCTACTGCTGGGAAGACCAAAAATTAATAGACTGACTTTTTATCATCTTAAATAAGGTAAATTTAAACAATAAAACTGCATAGATAAACTGTAAGGATATGGAGAATCAATGCTGATATTCTTCGTATTAATATCTAAAAAGTTATTAAGAAGAGAGAGTCAACCTAGTCTCCAAAGCACCTGAAGGCAGAACAAGAAGCAATGGATGGAAACCAATGAAGGAGAGAAGCAACCTAGTTGAAACAATTATTCAGAGGAACAACTTGCCTCCAGAAGTTGTGAGTGCTTCAATACTGGAATTTTTTCAAAAGTGATTGGACAACTATTTGTCTGAAATGGTGTACGGTTTTCTGCCTGAGTTGGACTAGAAGACCTCCAAGGTTCCTTCCAATTCTGTTATTTTGGGGGTTTTTTCATTGCACTGTTATTACAGGACTTTAACTTGAAACTGTAACTCTTAGCTTACTAATCAGTACAATCTTTTTCTGTGCATTCCAGTGAGCCAGTGAAATATTGAGCTGATCATTAGTTCAAAACAAAATCTATGGACAAAACCAGACATTTGGTTTGAATCAGATGGACTGATTTAGTCTATGTTTTTGGCTCACATTCAATGAATTATTGTAACTGCTGACTTACATTTTAAAGAATTAAAATCTTACAAGTTTCGTTTCATTTTAGTTTTTCAGGATGAACACATCCTTGCTTTTTGTCCCTTCTCAAAGGACTATAAGAAGGGGCCGATGATTACTATTGTTTGAGATCTGAACAAAATAAGTTACTTATTATAATGGTTGTTACACTTCCATTTTCAGATAATATTGGCACTGTCTTGTCAATGTTAGCATTCCTAGATTTGTAACTCATACAGACATGGACAAAATAGCACCCCAGCAGAAGCAAATTCAGTGGCTTCTCCTCAAATCTACTTGTTGAAACTGATTGTGTTTTTCCTCCCCCTATTTATAACCCTTTACATGAATTGATGCCCAGCATGCATGCCTACTTCCTCCCATCATACAAGACATTAATACTCATATATACCTATATACCTATAAGGCTATGGGCAGGAATCTAACATAATGCTTTCAAACATTTCCAAGATGTTCAGTGTGTTCTTCAGGGAAACATGAAGAAACACCAAGACAGCAGGATCTGAACTTCTGAGAAATGTTATTAAGTTTAAAATATAATCATTTTCAAATAAGGATCAAATGGACTAGGTAGATTGGTGAGTATTTGTGGGCTCATGGAATGGATACAAGTAAGTAAAGCAAATAAACCAAGAAGTAGAAATCACTGATCATACAGTGGAAATGCTGGAGTATGTCTACTGATGGAAAAAGGGAGAGAAGATATTGTGAAGTGGATGTGTGATAAGAAGATTGTGAATGGAGAGACTGGTGGAAGATCTCTAGGGAGACGATCCTATACAAAATAGCAGATGGGTTTATAAGACATTTGGGTAAGGAGGTGTGGAAATTTCTGAAAATGTCAAAGAGAAAGTATGATGCCACAAAGTTTTGGAATTGCTGCACTAAGAAATGTAAACTACTTGCAAAATTTAAACCAACTGAAAATTTGAGAATTTAAACTTTCAGCAAATTTTAGGGGGTTGATCTCTTCCCATCTTCCCAAAAAGATAGGGTGATAATTTGATGTTTTGAATGGCTTTGAAATTTAGAAATGCTACTGAAACAAATCAAATATTTGTATTCTTGTAAGCTTTAAGAGTCTTTCATAATATGACTTGCTCATTCACTCTGGCAATGTATGGTCACAAAGTATTAATTTCTCAGAAAGCAACTTGATATGGCTCAGAAATAAATAACTTGGCCAAGAAATTGGCTTCAAGGAGGAGGTGGGTGAGTCCCAAATCACATATTTTCCTTCAAAGCCCGTTTAAAAATATGTTTTAAGCAATTAAACTAGTTTTGTTGAGACAAATCATATATGTGCACACATTCAAGCTCCAAAACAAAAAGAAATACAGACAAATCTCTCTCACCACTATATGCAAGCTAGCTAAGATTTACATATGCACATATCTGACAAATTACCAAACAACTAAGAAATGTATGTACACAGATGTAAACTGCCATTTTTCAAACTTGGCAAATTTGAGATGTGGGGACTTCAGCTCCCAGAATTCCTTAGATAGTATGTATGTATATAGCCTTACAAAATACTCCTTTTTAACATTTTGGATGTTTTCCCCACCATACCTGGTTTACCTTTTCTTCTTTTCTTTTGGCTAGTTCAGCATTCTTCAACATAAAACCCTTGGCTGCAACTGCTCACTACTTTTCTTTTCTACAAATGCTTCTGGAGCATTCCATGACAAACCAAGATGGTGCTGGAGCCAGTTCTTCTTTTACAGCATACCAATCTTCAATTCAATACATTTCTACTGTTTAATCATATTTAAAAATCAGTAGTGGTGGAGCACTTTTAAACCATGGATTGAGATTTAGATCAAGTTTAATCTGTGAATTTTTATCAGCAGATTCCTGAATATGGAAATTAAGTGGGTGGATAGTGAAGGTTAACCATCCTGTCTGGCAGACTTAAAATATATGCTCAAGCCACTGGAGAGTTAGCGTGGTATAGTAGTTAAAGTGTTGAAGTAGGAGTGAGCAGATACATGTTCTAGTCCACTCTTAGCCACAAACATTTACCAAACGACTTTGGGCCAATTACTGTCTCTCAGATCAACCTACTTCATAAGTTTGTGGGAAAAATATTTTTGACTAGCCACAATTCCAAGGCATATCAACAACAACAACAAAAATCACAATTTACTGAGATACAGGTTCATGGCTACAAGGATGAATCAAGCACAACACTGAAAAAGATATATGTGACTGACTATATCAGGGATCTTAAACCTGGAGAATATTCAATAATGGTTAGGATTAACAGAATATATTCACAATACATAGATGTTTAACCAAATTTAAGCAAGAATGGCTTCCCTATATATTACACATTGGATTATGCAGCAAGAGAATACCAGTTTGCTGTAGTGGTTAAGGCAGGGGTGTCAAACTGGTGACCCGCGGAGCAGATGTGTCACATGCAGGCCACACCCATCCCAGCTTCACGAAGGGGGAAATGTTGTGATACATCATGTGACTGCAATGTGACGCAGTGAGTTTGATACTCATGGGTTAAGGTATCAGTTTAGAATTTAACAGACTCTGAGTTCTAGTTCCTCCTTAGAGACAAAGCCAGCAGGGTAATCTTTGGCCAGTCACTTTCTCTCAGCCCTAGAAAGGAGGCAATGGCAAGCCACTTCTGAAATCTTGCCAAAAAAAACTGTCCAGGCAGTTGCCAGGAGTCAATACTGACCTAAAGGGACAAAATAATAATAATAAACAACAAGGAAAATTAAACTTCTGGGGTACAGATTTTAAAAGGGAAAAGGGAAAGTAACTAAAGAACTGAGATCAGGAAGACTTAAATGTTTTAAATGTTTATCAATATTGAGTGCAACAAATACGTGATTAAGAAGTAAACTTTTTCCTGTAATATTTTAATCATTTTTCTACCCCTTTGTTGTTGTTGTTTTGTAACCTTAAATTGAAAAAAATATATGAAGAATTTGGTACTAAGTTCAGAATTTGTTTTAAAAATTCTAAAATCCTTTTTTCTTATTGTAAAAATAACCTAATTCTGTTTTTAATGGTTAATTTTCCATCAATGATATACTGAGCATTTACTGTACAGCCTTGGTAATGTCTTTGTTCACACTTTAATACAATTATCTTTGCATCATTTTCTTTATTTTGCTTGTTTCTTTATTTTTTTAAATTAATATAAATGTATTTTTTTTAAAAAAAAATTGAGGTCTTTTTTGAGCTTATGGATAGAGGGTAAAAAAAATGAATTGTCCCTGATTATAACATGCTTAAGCTAAAGAGAAAGCCACACTGAACATTGCAATTGGTTGTGGCAGAATCCCACTTTTATCATCCAGCAATGAATGCTCCAAAGTCATCAGCAGGCATTATGTAAATTGCACCTGAGCTAGCAAAAATATTTTAGAGATAGTTTACATAAAAAGAAGAAATAATCACTATTCTTCAAGCATGCCTCCAAAACCATTTAAATAATAATTTCCCAACGTTAGCAGTAAGCTCACTACGGTTATTTTTTTTCTCCAACCCAACTCTCACCACATAAAACATTTTGTGCTTTGTACAAAATATTGTCTACAATTCTAGCACAATGAAATTGAAATTTTTTTTTCACAAATCTATTTTCTTTTTCTTTCTTTCTTTCTTTTTATTGTTACTCTGCAAATATTTTAGATTATCAATTCATTTGTATGAATTTTAGAATTCTCTTTTCTTTATGTCTTTTAAAGTACATTATCCATAGTCTTTTTTTTTTTAAATTAATCTGCTATTATTTTTCTATAAACCACAGGTTTACACACTTTAGTTCACTTTAGTGGTGCTAAACAGAATACAGTTGCAATCCCTAGGTTTGTTTGAAATCTTCCGTTTCTTTACTTCATTATCCAAGAATGCATAAAGTACATTTGAATTCAAAAATCATATGCATCCCGCTTTCCTTTTTAAGGGCTTCATCTGCCAATATCTCCTTGAGCATTGCCATAAAACATTTGAGGCAAACCAGCATGCTTTGCATTACCTCACACACAAGAGTTTGAACTTTTACAAATTTTAAGATAACAGAGGTAAAGCCTATCCCTGAGGTCAATAATATTTGTTTATAATCTGACAGAAGCTGGCTGATTAGCAACCTTTCACAGAAGCAAGTGAGCATGTCATATCTTCTTCTTTTTTTTAAAAAAAAAGGGTTTATCAAGCAAATTGTCTGTTGTAATGGCTTAAAGAGCCATACAAAATGGTCGTCCTGTCCTCATTATTCTTTTAACCAATAATTATAGAGCGTGTCAAGTGTATGGTGAAATAACAGGTGTGTGGTAAAGCAGAACTGTTTATAATGGCTGGCACAGATCCCAGAATTCAACCCATTTTGACTTGTCCTGATCTCCCCTGAGCCAAGTTTGCTTGTGTTTTCTTTTCTTTTTCTTTTTCCTGACGGCAGCTAAAAACAGGGTGTGGAAGTGGAAGTAGAGAGCCTGAAGAATGAAGGCAGGGGTGTCATCTGTTTCTAGAGAATATCTCCTCACCTTAAATGCTCCTGGATATCCGATTTCCATCCTGGCTGTCATGCTCGGGAGGTTTCAATGAGCTGCGCGTATCCTTCATAGGAAAGCAATAAGGCATTGCAAGGCTAACTTCACACTTTGCTCGTCTATCAAGGAGGTCAGCCCTTCTCAACAATGCTCCAATGTTTTGGTAGGCCAGCTCTAGTCCACTTAGCATGTGAGTAGGCATGGATGGAATGTCAGGTATGTCTGCGCAACGAAGCAACACAGGCCGGCTGACGCCAGGAGAGAATAGCCAGGTACCTATTGAATTACAGGATTTCTACAAATCTAATCCATATGTAACATGAGACTTATTACACAGCCAGCCTTTGCCAGGGCTATGAGCCCAGAGCAGCCTAAGAAACAATAATCCCACTTAACTCATTCTAACCCTGTCTCAGCCATGTAAAATCAATACCCTTTTCTTATCTTTTTCTGTTCTGGAGAAAAAAAAATCCTTGTAATTCCCCTTATAAATAGTAGCGATTATCGGCAACATCTTAACTTTCTTAATAACGGTTTGACACTTAGCATGAGATAAGACCTTGCACAATAGTTTTACCCCCTTGGTAGCAATGGAAAACTTTGTGAAGGAGGCCAGAGAGAGAAAAAGATGGTACGAAATATTATACCAGGAGCTCTTAGCCTCTATTTGTTTGTCCTAACTTGTGGTTTGCAAAAAGGATCTGCTTTTCTATGTTTCTTGGTATTGTCTGCAAAACATTGGCCATAAAATGAGTCATGGTTTTTTTCCCCCCCAAATGTTTTTAAATTATTAGTTTCCTTTTGTAAGGGCAGCAGACATAGATTATTTCCCCTTAATTTAATATGTATAATTCAAAGAACATTAATTGACAGTCTGTTGTGATTTATTTAAATAAGTTATATCACTTTCTGTGTTTTTTAAAAAAAATCCAAAAATGATTTGCAACAACTATAACAATTATAACACTTAGATAAAATGTCCTGTAAAATACTAAAGTGGTAAAGAAATGTTATAAATAAACAATAAGAACAAAGTAGCTGGCCACATTAGAGTTAAAAAAAAAAATTCCATTTTGCTGTAAGGCCTTCATAGTGTGGTCTGTTTAATTGCTAGCAGAAGTTTCCTCAACCGGGTTAAGTGCTACAGCAGAGAATAATTGGGTATCTTTATGGTTTTGCTATTTTTGCTCCATCCCTGTTGTGTGTGTGTTGCAAAACAAGTAAAAGAATGCCAGGGCATCACAACAACACAATGATGCTTCATGATATTTCTCCAGCTTTATGTAGTATCTCTGTACCACATAGCTTTTTTTTTTTCTTCCTTATTTCAAAAGCTTTTCGGAGGGGTCACTTGTTTTACTCCTTGCAACTCCTTAGAGTAGTACCAATAAAGGAGTAATAAAGTATTTGTACTGTAGTTCAGAGTTGAAGTGGGGGTCCTTGGTACTCTCTGAGCTTAGTTGTTTTCTTGCAGATGTTTCATTACCCAAACTAGGTAACATCATCAACACTATAAAGAAATGTCTGCACGAAAACAATCAAGCTCAGAGAATACCAAGGATCCCTGCAGTGGTGGGTTTCTACCGGTTTGCCCTGGATTGTGCGAACTGGTAGTGGCAGTGGCGGGAGGCTCCACCCACCTGCCCGGCTGTCATCACGGATGCTCTGTGCATGTGCAGAAGGTTCTGTGCATGCACAGAAGCACCACACATGCGTGCGCTCCCGATTCAGAACTGGTAGCGAAAGTAAGTGGAACCCACTACTGGACTCCTGCCTAGACTATTCCTGCAGCTTTCTAGGCAAGATTTCAAAAGTGTTTTGCCATTGCTTTTTTCCTAGGGTAGACAGAGCACGACTGGCCCAAGGTCATTCAGCTGGCTTTGTGCATAAGCTAGACTAGACTCTCCCAGTTTGAAGCCCGATGCTTGAACAACTACATCAAACTGGCTCTCAGTAGGTTGCCATGAAATATATTAATTATGGAAATCTTCTAGTTGTTCTGTCCCTTTTGGCAACCTATACTGTGTACTGTGCAACTTTGTGTGTACAGTTGAGTTGAATGAGAAAACCATCCTCCTCTTCTACTCCTCTGCTCGCAACAAAATACCCTATGGCACCAGACTTGAAATTCTGGGCTTAGAAAATTTAGAACAACACCGCCTTCAATATGATCGAAGCATAGCTCATAATATCATCTGATACCATGTCCTACCTGTCAATGACTACTTCAGCTTCAACCACAACAATACACGAGCACACAATAGACACAAACTTATAGTGAACCGCTCCAAAATCGATTGCAGAAAATATGACTTCAGCAACAGAGTGGTCAATGCCTGAAATGCACTACCTGACTCTGTGATTTCATCCCAAAACCCCCAAAATTTTAACCTAAGACTGTCTACAATTGACCTCACCCCATTCCTAAGAGGTCTGTAAGGGGTGTGCATAAGAGCACCAGCGTGCCTACCATCCCTGTCCTAATGTTCCCTTTAATTGTATTCATGTTATGTATTCAATTCATGCTTATACTTACATATATTATCTAATACGTACTCAACAAAATAAATAAAATTTAGTTATTCTATCCTGTAACAGGAATATATAACAAGAATGAAAATAGACACTTGATTAAAGATTGATTAAATGTTATATAAATATAACATTTGGTTTAAATGCCTTATAATTACCTCATTTTTCTTTTTTTCCCTTTTTTCCCTGGACTAATTCCTACAGTTTTCTTAACAATATTTTGGAAGCCTCCTTCTCAGGGCTAAGGCTAAAGTGTCTGGCCCAAGATCACCCAGCTGATTTTCTGCCTAGGGAAGGATTAGAATTTACTGTTTCCTGGTTTATAGCCTGGTGACTTAACCATCATACCAAATGGGTTCTTCAGAAGTTTGAGACATCCTAATTTAACAAATTTTATCTTATTTAAGATGTTAAGTTTAAGCATTTCAGTGTTTTCAAATTGTTTCCTTCATCCCACTTTCCCTTGAATTAAGATACATTTGTAGAACATATCCAAACTTTGAGAATATCCGTCAGTACACATTAAGCTTTTCCCACAAATATTAGCAAATAAATATTGTTACCATTTTTGGTAAAATGAATTTACCAGGCCTTGTTACACTTTTCAAGGTGCTTATTAGTAATCAATTACCAACAGCTATCATTGTTTTGCTGTTGTTGAACTATAGGAAATTGCTGGTGTGATCTTTGCATGCTACTTCTTCATCCAATGATATTTGATCCATTAATACTGCTTATCAAAGAGCATTATCACAGAACATCATATATGAAGTACTAGGAAGGTACCAAGTATATTCAAGTAGGAAAAGAAAGATATCCCTGATAGCCTAGAGCAGGGATTATTAACATTTTTAGGCCAGTATCCCCTCGGGGTTTTAACATATCAGAAAAATATATTTAAATGTATAAAATAAAAATAATAAAATTTCAAGTTGTGATATTCTTCCCCATCAAAGTAAATGGATCCTCCTAAAGGGTTCCAGACTAAGAACCTCTGTGTGTGTTATAACTCCTTGATAAAGTCTATTCTGAGTCAAGTGAACTGTTGTTTAATGCTGTAGGAGAAAAGCAGGCATAGCTGGGAGGGGCAGAGTTAAGTGCATCATCAGTTGAGAATCTTTATTTTCCCACAAGCGCTCCAAGTCCAACCCTTTCTGAATTCCATTGAACCTTATCTGGCGCCAATTTAATGTTGAACTTTAATTGACCAGATTTTTCTGGATAGTCTTGAATAAATCTTCTATGCTGCAAATGGTCCTTATTCTTTGTGCCTGACAGACACAATATAAGGCAACACCCTAAATTCCTAAAGAGGTTATGAACTAGGCTTTCCTTGTCCTATCTCATAATCTAATATGATGGAAAATACGTAGTTCTTTATATTGTTCAATCATTCAGTTGTGCATCTATACACGGGGGTGAAAAGAGTTATAGTCAAACTATAGATATAGTACCAGGAGTGCTTCATTCTGTTAATCCCTGCTTTAATCATCGCATGATATGGGCGATTACATTTTCTGTACGTCTGATGTAAATCTGAGCATTCCAAGCGTATCAAAAAGTCTACACGGGAGTATTTAGTAAACAATTTTGTGAAAGGTGAATTCATTTCAATTTCATGTTATGTATGGATGCACAAACTAAATGATTTTCTTCAAAAAAAAAATTAAAAAAATCTTCCTTTCTATAGTTTAGAGAACATTGCCTAGTAGATCTCCAAGAGGGTAACTCAACCATGCCCCATGTAATATGGACTTGGGGTGGATAAATCCATATACATTCATGGTGGCTATTGAAAGACTATTTGCTGGATGATTTGCATAAGGTGATTTAGTGTGTTTTAATCTGCTACCCATCACAGCACTAGCTTTCCCTTGCCTCTCCTTTCTTCGCTGTCAACCCCCACCCCACCCTTTATCCCTGCTTAACCTCTGTTGTAGGTAAGAAGACACTGTTAATCAGTGCTTGCAGTTGTGTAGCCCTCTTAGAAACAGCATTCAAAACCTGCCAAAGCAAAAATGCAGAGGGTAATCTACTGTAATCTTCTCAGTGCTGAAAACACTTTTGATTAAAATGATAAAGCATTTGGAAAAGAAAAAAAAACCAAGCATCTTCTATTATGGTGTTATTTTAAAAATAAGTATACTAAACTGGAAAGGCTAGGAAGATTTTTAAAAAAGAAAGAAAGAAAAAAAAATACTTTCTAAAACCATCTATATTCATTTCATAAGAGTACTAAGTAAGTCACGGATTTCTGTTTAGTTGACTAATTCTTTCCCATTTCCAGACTGTATTGTATAGAGCAGCCTCTTTCCATGGCTTTTACATTTGTGTGTCCATATAAGGTTTCAGATATCGAATATTACAAAGTAGTATTTATTAATGTATTAATAGTTACATGTTGAATATAATATTTAAAATGTCCAAAGTGCTCAGCGGAATGAAAAAAATCAATAGCCACAGGAAAGTGAGACATCTTATAAAAATCCCTCATGAAATGAATTTGCATGAAAAATGTGATGGACTCTGCAGGGATATGAATGAACAGATGTCACAGGTCAGTGTTAGTAACAGTGAAAGGACCTAATTCAGAATTCCAGACATCTAAAGTTGGCCTCCAGATCAATTCTATTTCAACAGATCTCAGAGAACAGGTTGTATGGAAGACATAATATCAGAGGTGTCAAGGCAAGAATTGTTCCTCAAGATAGTTTATCTTGTCATGCAGCCCTATCGTATGTACGTGATTCATTGTTCACCCACAATCAAAACAAAACCAAGACAACTCCCCAAATCTTTGGAGGTGAGCAATGTGTAATTTAAGGTTCAAAATCACATACAGATAACCCTTAACTTACAACCTTCATTTAGCAACTGTTCAAATTTATAATGGCACTGAAAAAGGTAATGTGTAACTGGTCCTCACATTTATGACTGTCGCAGCATTCCATGGTCACATGATGTCAATCAGTATGCATTTATAACGGTTGCACATCCTGGAGTCATGTGATCGCCATTTGTGAGATTCCCAACCTGCTTCCAACAAGGAAAGTCAACGGGGAAATCTGGATTTACTTAACAAGATGATTCACCTAACAACTGCAATGATTTGCTTAACAATCATGGCATTACTCACTCAACAACCATCCTGCTTAGCAATGGAAATTATGATCTTAATTCTGGTTGGAAGTCAAGGATTATCTAAAACCTATTAAATATAGGAAATCATCTTTGAAGAGCCAAGGTGGGAGAATTGGAGAGGAAATTTATTGAAGGCCTATCCTATTGGGATTGGGCAATGCCAATGCCACTTGCAAATGGTAGCATCCATGGCATTTGCCAACTGCTCAGCAGACTAGAACCAGGCTGTGCTTGCTTTCATCCAGTCCTTTTCTTCTTTGAGGAAACACAGCATTTTAGCCTAAGCATTTTTATAGGAAAGAAGCTCTCTATTGCAAGAAGCAACAAAAGGGGAACAGAAGTTATCCAAACAATTGCTCCTGCAGCATCATTGGGATCGATAAAAATTTAATAATATTTGTTTTTTATATATATCTTATTTTTATCCTTTTTGTGCACCACACAGTGTTTGTGACGTGGGCAGCAATACAAATTTGATGAATAAATCAATAAATCTTCTATTCCTTTTCCTCCTACTTCTTATTTTCTCCTAACACATAATATTAAAAATGGTTCTGTGTTTAGAGGTTAAATCTGTGTCTACTGCCATGACAGATCAGTGAGGCTTATTTCTTGAAGACATGGCAGGTAATTCCTGAAATTACCTACCACATCATGGCACACTCATTTCCATTCAGCCTTCAGTAGTCTAAAGAGTATGTTGGGGCATAGAAGCCAGCTGAGTGTTTTTGGACCAATCAATCTTTTTCCAGTTGAAGATTTCATTTGTGCAGTGTGCATTTGGAGCTGTATTCAAAAACTGGTGGCAATCATGTAGCTCACATGTTTCAATGCACATACTTGAATGTGAAAAGGGTATTATCCATAATTTAATACATTTACAGAGATAGGGAAATCAACTCCCTAAATTAATACGCAATAGATTACAACCTACATGCTTACAGATTTCAGTATATTCTCAAATTATAAGTGAATATATTCCTACTTATCCATACATTACAGAAATGGAAAATTTTGGTTGGTTCAGAGTGTGATATCTCATACCCAATTATGAAATTAGAATAATTTCAGAGAGCCTTGGTAGTACAGTGGTCTAAAGCACTCTGTTATTAACACCAGCTGCCTGCAATTACTGCAGGTTCGAATCT
>JANHFK010005909.1:45194-56381 GCA_036250565.1 Sibynophis collaris
CTTAGGGCAAAGCGAGATCTACTTTATCCCTTCAGGAGCCTGGAATAACGTATTGAGAAAGGTACAAGCAGGCTCCAACACAAACACACACACACACACACACACGAGAAGTCTGAGGGGTAAGCATACCCCGTGGTTAGAAGGGAGGAGGGCATAGTAAATAGCGGGGGTCGAGGAAAATAAAGAGATGCAGGTAATTATAAGAGTGATGGGTTTCCCCCTTTTTATATTTTAGGGTGTTGTTTTTTTTAAAAAAAATAATCTGTATGGGGTGGAGGCAGGTTGCATAAAACGTCGCCCCCCCCTTTAAAAAAAAAAGCTCTCTACGCACAGGCCGGTTTGGAAGTAAGAGTCTCCATACTCCTGAGTAAATACCTCCAGGGTTTTAGGGGGTCAGCCAGACGCTGGTTGAAGGCCGCCTCCTTCTGAAGTCTTGTCTGAATGTGTGTGTTGCATTTACTTCCTGGGTAGCTGGAGGAAGGACTCGCGGCCAGCTGCTTTTGCAAAAATTAACTTCTTGGCTTGAAATGGATGAAGGTGGGAAATACATTTATTTATCCCACCTCACACCTTCAAAAGAAAAAAATCATAAGCATAATCATAATACGCCTCCTAGGTAGAACAAGCCATACAAAAGTGTCCTAGAACTGTCTACTTCGGGTGCGATTATTATTATTATTATTATTTTTAAAATTGTTCCACGGACACTAAATTGGCTGGGGAAGTTAATGTATGAGCCTCTCTGCAGGGCAATCGGAGGAGAGCTACTGACACTCTGCCCCAAAAGCTTAATTCGAAATTAGATCCAAAGCATCCAATAAATATCTTGAGAATCCGGGTTTGATGAGAAGCGAGTGTGTTTGTGTGTGTGGAATTGTCTCCCGGCTCTTTTTCGACTCTTTTGGTGAGGTCTAGTTTGAGGCGTGTGTAATATTTAGGGGGGCAGCTGCAATTTGTTGCCATTCAGATGAATCCAGCCCCTCCCCTGAACTCTAGCTAATTAAGTGTATAATTGAATTGAGGTGGGAGGTAGTGGTGGGAGGGGGGGGAAGGCTTCTCCTGCGCTGTTAACGGGGCAGGTTTTTCTATTTTTCAGGCAAGTGCGTTATAAGGAAAGGAAAATAACAACCGCTTCCCTGGGTATCCATTCTAACCAGGCCCCTTCACCTTTTAAAAAAAATAATAATAATAAACCACCGATGCGGAGGAGGGTTTTTTTTTTCAGCCAGCCCTAAACCATTGGAAGAAAGATTGAGGACAGCTATAAAATAAAATAATAAAAGCAGGGACCATGAATACTAGCAATGGTCATTAAATAAAGCACGCTCTATGCTGGAAAAAAAGCCAATTTGCTTCGAAGGGTTGGGAGGGGGGGGCAATGGGCAAACCCACACAAAGACTTTGTTTGCAGAGGTAGGTCTACTCGGGAGCCAGACTTTTGTGTAGGGTTTACTCTCAGGTAAGCGCGTGGGTAGGATTACAGGCCTTAATCTTTTTAAATATTAACCCTTTGGGCGCTCTAGGACCGCCTCTCCTTTCTTATCTTATCTGCCTTGATGAATTGGACAGAGGAGATCAAATTGCCCCTCAGCTGTTAGCGAACAATCGCTACATTTAGATAATGGAAGCGGCTTCCTTTCCTACCCTGAAAATCTGGGAGCTGATTTTAAAAAAAAAAGAAAGAAAAAAGGAAGAAAAAAAATTCCTGCTGTTCTGGCCACCGCTGACCTGACAGCAAAACCGACAAATAAATAGTTTAGTTTAGTTTTTTTGTTTTGTTTTTTAAGAGAGAAAGGAAAGAAGCTTTTTATTCCTTATTTCAGGGGTGTTTTTTTTCGGTGACCGCGGGGCAGGGTTGAGGGTGAGGGTGAGGGGACTGGGATGAGGAGACGCGAAGCTACTGTGTACCCTTGGTTGGGTTTGATCTTCCAGGAGGGGGGCAAAGGTTGGCGACTTGCGCCGAGGACACAATCCAGACGGAGAGAGGGCTGCTTAAGGTTCCCTAAACCAGGAATGGCAGGAGGAGGAGGAGGAGGTGGTGGTGGTGTTTTAAAACGGCGCTCAGTCTTGGCCGTTTTGTGCGTATTTATTTATTTTTCGGTAGCAACTTTTGGCTGGATCCGAACTCTTCTCTTTTGGGGGGTTCCTCTTGGATTCCCCCTTCCCCCCAGCCTCCCCCCGCCCCTCCAAAAAACTCGGTTTACGACTTGGAACGCTATTCTGAAAGGCGAAGACTGAGGTCGCCGGCGAGAATCTCCCACCCCCCCTTCCGACATTCGCCTTCAGAAAGGCCGCTAGACAACGAGATCCAGTTTCCTTGCCTGCCTGCCTGCCTTGGTTCCTCGAAAGGCGGCTAAGTCCCAGAGCTTCGGGAGGCCTTCTTCGGAAAGGCGACGGCTTCCTAATGCGATTTTAGAAGCCAGGGTTTTCTGAACCGGGGGGGTGAGAAGGTGGGTAATTAAAAAAAAATCCAGGGCTGAGCAACGGGAACAATTAATTTGCGTAAACAGGCACGGTATCTCCCCCAGTTATCCGTTTGTCTGTCCCCCCCTTCGCTAACCTTATAAGAGCAGGTTGACTGTGAAATAAATGCCCCCGGCGCCTTCGGTATGACTGTCCTTAAGTCCCTTAGGACCTCGCAGCGTTCAATTCGGCCTCTCTCTTTGGCAAAATCTGTTTACTTGAAAAGCAAAAGCCCAGCTTATCTTTCCAGCTGCTCGGGCAAAAAAACGTTTTATTTCGGAAATGCTTACTCGAGTGTAAAAGTCAAGTTCAAGAGGGCTGGATTGGGGGGGCTCAAAAGCCGTTTGCTGGTTCGTGGACCTGGAGGGTCTTGCCGGCTCCCAAGAAACGTTTTCCGACGGGGGAGGGGGGGGGGCTTTCCCCAATTTTACTCTTTCCAGTAGTTCATCCCTGGCCCAGGGCCGAAGTGCGTTCTGTCACTTCTTTATTCGCTAAGAAAGGAAAAAAACAGCCAGTAGTTTTGGGCTTTGTCATTACTTTATTATCCATATTTTTTTTCCTTCCTCGGGTTTACTTTTAAGAAGAGAGGTTACACAGTGATAAGATAAGGGAACGACTGGTATATATATAATATAATATATACAGTATAAACGCGTCCCGGATCTACAAAGAAATTATACTTGCTGGCAAGCAAAGGGAGCGAAGCGATCAGAAGGTTGTCCACCCGCCTTTTCACACCATCTTCTCAAACCCCATCGCTGGTTTGAGCGGGGCTCCAGAAATTTCTGGCCTGTTCCTGCTCTAGAAGCGCTTCGGATCTATTTTGGAGGAAAGTTTGTAAGATGCGGTGTATGTTTTTCTCCTCCTTTCCGGGATATAAACTCCGAATTTTTAAATTCCGAGGTAGACAGAGCTAAACTAACTCAAAACGATTCGTTGCACTTCATCATGATAGTCGGGAGTGTAAAAAAAGAAAATAGAATGATGGCGATTTTCTCGCGGCCGCTAACTCTCTCCTTAGAGAGAATCGAATTTGGGTGGGAACCCAGTTGGGTGGGCGTCCTTGCACTGGTCTAAGCAAGCAAACCTCTCAGCCTTGGCGAAAAAGTAGGCCTCGCCACTCGCTTTTGCTAAGCCAGACCCAGGAAACCCGAGGCCACCATCTACGAATTAATAAACGAACTTCGGGATTTCTACGAGCAACAACCCAAACACCCTTGAGAAGTTCAACGAGAACGCTTTTCCTACGAATGTCCATCTTCAGACCTGGGGTTGTTGCGTTTCGTTTTTGTTTTTTTTTAGCCCTTGGAGTCTTCATCTCCAAAACATAACCCCCAACTCCCGCCAATGGGCTGCCTCCCAAAATCCCGTTTCTGGCCCGCTCTATAAGAGGAATGTTTTTTTTCCCTCTTTGGGATTTTTGGTGCCCGTGCGAGGATCTTGGCGAGGATACCTCGCGAAGGCGTATGGTTTCTTGTAAGAGAGGGTGAAATGAAATGCTCAGCGGAGTTTTGTTGCGGAGTCGACCCTGCCTGAACCAGCCGGTGTTTGTGTGCTTTTTTTAAAGGATGGGGTGCGTTTTTGTTTTTGTTTAAAAAAATAGGAGTTTACCCTTTAATCTCCCTCGTTTTAATCGGTTTAGACTCTAAGAGTTAACCGTAGGCGATTGCTTTCCTTGCCATTCTCTGCCACCTTCGCGGAGGGAAAAAAAAACCCCTAGATTCCAGGGATCTGTAGAGCAGTTCTCCACTGAAGAGACAGGCACAAAAATAAATTATAACCAAAAGATATATTTTTTTTATTTTTTTTTTAAATGAAAAATCCACCCCTTCCCCAAAGTTCCTTTCCGTTCCTTCCTGCGGGCCAGGCGAAGTGCGTCGGCGGCCGCGTTGTTTTCTCCAAGCGTCGAAAAAGAGCGGCTCTGAATCTTGAGTTGGGGTCCCCACCTGCCCCGCTCCATTGAAGCGGGTGAGAGAGAGCGCCAGCTGGGCCGGTTCAATAGAAAAAGGTTGCTTTGGACGGGCGCCTAAAAACGCGGATCGGGTCAAAAAAAAGAAAAAAAAGAAAAAGAAAAAAGGAGGGGGGTTGATTCGAACAGGGGTCTGAAATGAAATAATTTTTTCTCCTCTCTCTCTCTCTTTCTTCTCCTCCTCCTCCTCTTCGTTCCCTTCCCTTCTCTTTTTTTTCCCCCTTCACCTCATCCCTTCCCTGGCGGGATCCGAACTCAAGGCTATACGGCATCAAGTGCGCCAAATGCAACATTGGGTTCAGCAAGAACGACTTCGTGATGCGCGCCCGCTCCAAAGTCTACCACATCGAGTGCTTTCGCTGCGTGGCCTGCAGCCGCCAGCTGATTCCTGGGGACGAGTTCGCGCTGCGAGAGGACGGGCTCTTTTGCCGAGCGGACCACGATGTGGTGGAAAGAGCCAGCCTCGGCGCCGGAGACCCCCTCAGCCCGTTGCACCCCGCCAGGCCGCTCCAGATGGCAGGTACTCTTGGGACCTTCCCTTGGGAGGACCTTGGGGCTGGGTGTGCTGCGCTCCTTTGTCTACTTACTGTCTTTGCCAGGCCCAACCTGACCCTTAACTGGCCGGTTCTGTACCGTATTTAGCTTCTTACAGGGGAAGGGGAAAAAAAAAACACGACTTTTCTGCAGGAGCTCAAAAGGATGGACCCCAAGGAAGCGTTGGGATCCTGTGGTTGGAGGGCTGCAAAGCCGTAGCTTGCTTTACAGGTCAAGCAGCCTTGGGGCTCCTTAAAAACGAACGCATTTCATTGTGTCCTAAGCTCTCATTATTCACCCGTCTTGATTGATCAAAGGCGTGAAATTAGAGGTATGGAATTAGAGGTGGAAGGAAAAGGACGACACTTTTCCACCCCCAAGAAGGGGAAAGCTACAGGTCTAATACTCAGGAGCAAAGCCCCATTGCCCTCTGAGCTTTAACTTCAGAGCAAATAAATAGGATGAAACTATTTCTAAGCGGTTATAATTATAGTGCAGGTATGGTAAATGAAAAGACATACACGAAAGGTTTAGGGTTAGGGCATGAAAGTTTGCCTAGTTTTGGTTAGATTAGGTGCCTAAGAAAGATGCCCTTGGAAGATGATAGAGAGGAGTAAGTTATGCATGACTGTTGGACTCGCTTCCATTCAAGTCAATGAGATGTACAACAGAATTCTTTGATGTATTTTTGGTGCCTACAAATTTAAATCATTGATATGGCCACTCACTTTCACAACAGAGACTTTGGGTGGTCTTCAAAATTAAGCTCCTTAGACTACTGGTGTACCACTTGCAGTTTTCTCAGCAAGATTTTTGGAACTTTACCCTGGCCTTCCTCTTAGCCTTAGGACTGAGACAGTGTGATTGGTCCAAGATCACCCACCTGGCCTAAGGTGGAACTAGAACTGACAAGCTCCTGGCTTCTAGCCTAGTACCTTAACCATTACACCAAATAGTTTTCTCCACATTAAATTCCCCTATACAGAGTAAAAGTTTCTTTCTAAATCAGTTTCTTCTCTATCAAATCTCTTGGAATCCAATGAAAATTAGTGGCAAAATCCAAAACCAGGGTTAAATAAATACCATTGTTATATTTGCATAAGCCTCAATCAAACAAATTGCCCTTAAGATGAAAGTCTGGTTGCCATGAATACTGAACCACAAGCTTATCAAGTTTATCTTACTCCTCTCTCATATACCAGATTCATTAGACTGGGCAACCATTGTCCAATAACCACACTCTTTTTTTAATCTCAACTTCCCAAGGCCTGAGCTGACATGGTATTTGGTGTCAGGATTTTGGTAACACAATTCTAGATGTGTTTATGTAGAAGAGAACAATTCTAGATGTGTTTATGCAGAAAGGACAGGACAGGAAGGAATCTTGTGGTATCTTCCAAAACTAACATGTTTATTGCTGCACGAGCTTTTGTGGATCACTTCATCAGGAAGTTAAGTTCAGTAGGATTTATTCCCAGGAAGAGTAAATGTAGAGTTGCCGTCTAATTTGTCTTATCCCTAAGATTAGGCACTCTGCCTGACAAACTCAAACATTTGCAAATACATTTTGAACTATATTATATTTGCATTCGCATTATTTTTTGCACAATTGAGGCCTATTCATGTTTGCTTAGAAACGTTCCAATGATTTTAAAGGCTTTTATTCCCTACAGAAAAAAAATAACATAGTTTTTGTTTCAGAAGTTTCAGAACAATCAGTGGGGCTTGTGTTTTGGGGTAACAGGTGCAGATACCAACACTGAAGTGAGTATCTGCACCTGTTGAAGTTAGTGCATAAATCCAACTTACTCAGTATGTTTGCAAACCCTTTTCTGTGAAAGTAACAGTATAATTCTACACTTGTTTACTTAAAAGAAAGTTTTACTAAATATCCATGGGATTTATTTCCACATGAATTAAATGGCAACATTAGCTCCCCTGTATTTAGTAGACTTTCCTTATGAGAAAATACAACTGGGATCACAATTCCTCCAGTAAGTGTACTTAGGATCCAGAGATGAAACATTGTTTATATTAAGTTAACCTGTGAACCTGAAGGTATTCAGGAGACACATATTTGAATTGGTATAGTTTGCTTGTCAGAGACAGGAGATTCAATCCATCTCATGTTGAAGTCAATACAAAACTTCAGTTGGCTTGGATCAAAAGTCTGCTATAGTCCAAAGGTAAATAAGGTGTTATCTTTGGTAGCTTATCAACTGATTATTAAGCTACTAGGTATATTTTAAATGGATAAACAGACATACTCCCTGTATGTGTGTGCTTTCTCTTTGTGTGTATCTTGTGCTGTCAGGTATATGGTGTAGGTTAATCAAATACTAATTGTAGGGGAATCAGAGAGACCACTATTGGTCTTATCAAAGAAAACTATGTTGGTCTCTATTGGAGTACTGTACAATTTCCTTAGATGTCTATTCAAACATTAGTTTCAGTGAGGTCAATAGGGCTTCCTAGAATAGCTGCCTATATATATATATATATATATATTTGAATAAATCTATTTCAGCATTCCCCCAATGGGGGATAGGGGGAGATTGAGAGAATGGAGAGGGAGTGTACTCCCAGTGGGGTGCTGCCAATATGTCAACCACCCACTGATCGCTTCCAAAGATGTTTCTTTAGAATGAAGCATTAGGATGGGGAAAGTTGCTACAAACAAGGGAAACTCATAATATGGGGAAAAGTTTTCCAGCAGCAATTTACAACTGTCAACTAGCTACTCTTTGGTAATCGCTTTTCAGAAGATCCTGCTGCCTTTTTCCAAAGCTTTTAACGATTTGGGTAAAAATTGTAGCTGAAGGCAAAAATTATTTTGCTTCACTTCTTTTCCTCCTGTGCCTAATTCCTACCCCAGCTCAAGTTTTGAGAGAGAAAAAACTTTCCAGCCTCTTTGTTGTCATCCTTATTTATTATTATTATTTCTAGAAGGCATTTCCCCTATAAATAAAATCCCTGAACCAACCTTTTCCCCAATCTATTGGCAATAGAGGGTGTTGAGTGACCAAGACAATTGCAGTCTACATCCAGAGGGCCCTAGATTTTTTTTGGAGGGGGGATTAGTAGGCAAAGAAGCTGGTTCAAGTTTTAAAGCCTTACTGTTGTTTTCCTTTTACATGCCCATGACTAACCCAGGACATGACAACACTGTGATGTAATGTATTCTCAGGCAGGCTCCTTTAAATGTAAAAATAGCAAGCAGTCTTAGCCCTTTACTTGGAAGTAAGCCTCACTGGTTGCAGCACAATTTCCTTTCCAATCAATGTGCGTTAGAAAACCACCGAGTCAAGTAAGCTCCACATTTGGACTACATTTTCTTTGTTTCTATACCAGACACTCTACTTTGAGGAATAGACAAATCTGAGAAAAGAGGTGGGTATTTGAAAGAAGAAAAGAACCCCCTACATAGACCAGATCTAAACCTATGATAGTTTATTTGACATCAAGTTGTTGTACTGGTAGGTATGGTTGTTTTTAATCTCTTTGTAGTCTAAAGTTAGAAGCAAAAAATATTTCAAGAAAAAAGTTGATGGGAAGAGGGGTTGTTTTTTTTTAGCTTTCTGTAGCATCTTCTGCCAAGTGAAAAGAATATAAGAGTGGGATTTTTCTTCCTCCCAGGATGATTTACTGATCAGCTGACCGGGGAGAAGCTGTTTCTGAGTAAACAGTGTGTAGGAATGCAACTTATTTTCCAAATGAATAGGATTGTTCTCAGAAATGTATTTATCTGTGCTCTGTTAGAAAGTACAAACCAGGATGTTCATGAAGGGCCTATAGCAGGTAGTCCTTGACTTATGACCACAATCGAGCCCAAACTTTCTGTCGTTAAGTGAGACATTTGTTAAGTGAGTTTTTTGCCCCATTTTACGACCTTTCTTGCCATGGCTGTTAAGTGAATCACTGCAGTTGATAAGTTAGTAACCCGGTTGTAAAGCGAATCAGGCTTCCCAAATGTTTTTGCTTGTGAGAAGGTCGCAAAAGGTGATCACATGACCTTGGGACACAGCAACGGTCATAAATGTGAAACAGTTGCCAAGCATCTGAATTTTGATCGCATGATCTTGCTGCCAAGGTCGTAAGTGTGAAAAACGGTCATAAGCCACAATTTTTGTAACATTGTAACATTGTAACGGTCACTAAATGAACTTTTGTAAGTCAAGGACTACCTGTACTACTGCAATATTCAGAAGGACGTCAGCTGAAAAGATTATCCTTTAACATTTTAATTAACCCCTGCAGGATTTTTGGTTTGGCTGGTTGGGTTGGTGAAATAGCTTTTCATAAAAAATTGCTGAATGAACACAGTTTTCTTAAACCTTTTTTTTTCTAGCAAGGGATAATGATTGGCATGAAAAAAAACCTCATTTTCAATAGATGTTTCTGTGTAAAATCCAGAGTGCATAACTGGGTGTGGAAAAGCCATCGTAATAGTGAATAGGAAGCATGGAATTTTATAACAAAGCAGCTGGATCATTGTCTTGGTATTCCTCTGGTTGCATTCCACAGACTTAATTCCTTGTTTACTGATTTAACCCAATTACTGAAGGCTGCAAAAAACATACTGAACCACAAGAGAATCAACCTATCTGGCTTCACACCATGCACTGAAGCGCAATCTAGCCATCCACAATTAAACAGGGGAGGGGGGGGGCAGATTGTGTGAACTCAGCCTTGGCCTGCATTGTACTTGGGAAGGACAAATATTCTGAGTGTTAGGAGTAAGGATTAAGGGCCCCATCAAGAGATAGTTGTAGTAGCAGTTCCCCCTCCCCCTTCCTTGGCGTTTTTCAAATCCATCTTCCACAGATAATAAATGAAACTTCTAGCAATCGCTCTTCAGATTCCTACAACTCTCTAAAATCCATGCACTCTCTCTCTCTCTCTCTCCTCCTTCTCCTCCTCCCCCAGTAAGATGATTTGATGTGGAGTAGTGGTGGTGGTGGTGGCTGGGGCTGAGCTAATATGCCAAAAATTTTACTCTGACGAGATGCCCACTAAATGGACGATGAGCTCACTAAGAAAAATGCATGTCATTGGGAAACATTCCTTCCCAAGAAGTCAACAACTCTGTTTGTTTGCAAATAGGGGTATCCGGCAGAGACTGGGTTAAAAAAAAAGAAGTCAAAACCGTAGTTGTGTGTCTGCTATCTTGACGTCTTTGACCGGATCTCTGCTTGTCAACACTCTAAGAGGCTTCTGGGCCAAGCAGGGTTGGGTCCAGCTATTAACAGAACAGGCTCTCTGGGTTGAGACAGCCTAGCTATTTTGTGAGTAGCCCAAAGCATTGGGCAAAGCGGGTTGCTTCGGAACGGCTAGCTGGATTCATTTGTAGAAGTGTGTGTGTATGATTGGTTAACAGATAAAGCTTCACACTAAAACTGTAAATAGTTTAGTTAGTATAGTTTAGGAGCCCAAGGATGAAAGAGTCTTTAAAGAAAGAGTGAGGCTTTGGGAAAATCTTTCCTGTTGATCGCTGGAGTCTCAAGGCAGGCGTTTAGGATTACCCCCGCAGGGCAGGATCCAGTCTTTCTGCTGGAGTGAGGCAGAAGCTTCAGGGTTACTCTTTGTCTGTTTGTCTTCTGGTCTTTCCACTGACCAGGCGCCTCTCCCTCCCTCCCTTCCTTACAGCAGAACCTATCTCCGCCAGGCAGCCGGCTCTCCGGCCCCACGTCCATAAGCAGCCGGAAAAAACGACCCGCGTCCGGACCGTCCTCAACGAAAAGCAGCTTCACACTTTGAGGACCTGTTACGCTGCCAATCCCCGGCCTGACGCCCTCATGAAAGAGCAGCTGGTGGAAATGACCGGTCTCAGCCCCAGAGTGATCCGGGTCTGGTTTCAAAATAAGCGTTGCAAGGACAAAAAACGGAGCATCATGATGAAGCAGCTGCAGCAGCAGCAGCCCAACGACAAGACGGTAAGCGGGCGCGGTGCCTTCTCCTCCCGGCCTCTAGGGGGCAGCCGTTCTCAAATGCCTTTTCACGCGCGGAGCTGAGGGCTTCAGTTCACGCATCTCTTCTGCAGTTCAGCACCTCGACTTTGTAGCCAGCTCTCTTGAATTGAATGGGTTGTGTGTTCCAAAGAGGATGTGTTTGTGCAACACGCTGAACCACAAATTATTATTATTATTATTTTTTAGATTTCTATACCGCCCCTCTCCCTTGCGGGACTCGGGGCGGTTTACAATTTGTGTAGAAATTAGAAT